>JZLH01S0007493.1:5774-16438 GCA_001188425.1 Eucidaris tribuloides
TAATAAAAGATGTGGAAAATTTACTATGGAACTAAGGAAAGATGAGTTTTTTTTGTCTGCAGTCTAGACCTGGATATATATCCACGGTGCCAGGCAAATGAATGTCATCTGTTGTTGAATAAATACATCTTGATCTTTGCTTGGATATTTCATCTTCAATGACCCATCTATTCATTAATTTTTTGAAGAAAGAAAAATATAAGCAGTTTGTCACAAAAAAAAACCTCACCATACAGTAGGAAAAATTAGACACTATGTTTTTTATACACTCTAGTATATAGCCCCTTCCCCTCTCCCCCCCCCCCTCCCCGGCCCCCCACCCCCAAGGACGAAAACCTGCCGACCATTCCACCGCATGAATTTTTTGACAGCGCTGATCGCCGACTTTGTGCTCCATGTCTCACAAATACTTTTTGCACAAATCGGACTTGCACAACACTGCGTACACTTTTTGCACATGCATTATTAGCTCCAAACTGTGATTTTGAGTACAAAATGAATGCAATTGTGTGTTTGCAATTATTTCATATAAATATGGATATTTTCACTTTTATTAGCTTCAATAAATTCATCTTAGCATAATAACGCTTCACAAAGTGTCTGTGACAAATTTTGCCCCCCAAAACCAGCAAAAATAACAAAAGGAAAAAAAAATACATTTAATTTAAAAAACAATAGATAAGAAATTAATTTTGATATGGCAATTTTTTAGTAGTAAAACTGTCAGAAAGAATAATTTCAGCAAAAATTATCATCCTACGAGATATTTTCAGTGAGTTATCGTAAATAAATTTGCATGATTAATCATTCAAAAATAGAAAATATTTTGGAAAATTTTACTTCACTGTCTGGCCCTACGCGCAAGAAAATTTGCAGCAATCGCGCGATCTGTGGAAATTCATGTTGGCAACCATAAAATTAAGTACATGTAATTTTGCATGCCGCACAAACATGTATATAAAAACTGTTATACAGTATATTATCTAATTCAGAATTTGAAATTCATGCTTAATACTTTCATATGCTTTGAGCAAAATAATTTGTCAAAATGCAATTGACTATGATTAATAATTCCAAAGTATATGTATTTTTAGCTCATGAATTATGCTGTATCCTTCTGTATACGACATCCACAAGGTATTTTTCTGTGAAAATCAGATCATAGGCAATGCCCGAATGAATTCATTGTATAGTTCACGTTGGTCAATGTAGACACTAAATAGAGTGTGTGTGTGTGTGGTTGGGGGGGGGTGAGAAGGGGTGGCAGGGCATGGCTACGTACGTCACAAAACATAAATCATAACAAACAAGAGGTGACGAATGATTAGCATGCAGATCAAGAAATATTGTTCATCTCACTTAATTCTACAATTTACAGTCAGAAAGGAAACTTAAAAACTTATTTTCCAACTGGCAAACAAAGCATGGCAAGGTTTAAAAGATGTGTGAGACATGAAAGTAAATATTCAGCAAGCAGTCCGGTCAACAAAAGTTTTGCATGGCCGGAATGGTCGTGAACCCCCCCCCCTCCCCCCGGGATATTTAAGGTTAATTTTCCGTCTTTCTTGCGATGTCATAAAAATTAACAGACCTTTGATGACTTAGTACGTATGTGTATTGAGGTCAAGTGTTACCACAACTCAGGTCAAAGAGAGGTCAAAGGTTACTCACCTTCCTCCTTGCAGGGATGGTGAAACATCTCGGGTCTAGGATAGCCACTGCCACAGGAACGAGGGACTTCTGGAAATGGAAGGAAGCAAAACCACCATCTCATCAGTTCTCTCCCTCAAATCCCAATTATTTCCACTTAAGGACAGAGTTCTTGATTTGCACACCTTGAAATGAGCTCAATCCAGGGAAGGGGCCAAAAAGCCCAAAATAATTTTTAATGTAACCATTCACACTTATCTAAATCGCTTACCAGGGATGTAGCCGAGGCCGGATTTTGCCGGCCTTGGCCTCGGACCGAGTCATGTGTACAAAGTCTATGGGAACAATATTTTTTCAGCGGCCTCGTGACTCGGAACAGCCGGCCTCGACTACATCCCTACCTCTTCCAAGACCTTGTGGCAGAAACGTCACTTTATGGATTCTTCACATATTAACAATTAGTGGGTGCAAATCCACCAATAAGCTAACATGCAAATTCAGCATTGGCCTCGGCCTATTGTTAATACTTTGAAAACTGGAGATTGTATGACCCCAAATTTTGAACACCATATTTTTACCAATCTTTCTTCCACAGGATCAAATCTGCTATATTTCCAATTAAAGTAGTATGCTATCTGGTGAATGTTGATGTCCCTTTTGTCAAATACAACGACAGAGTACATTCATCACCTACTGGCTTACGATTTCTGTAATGATTTCCTGTAGTTTCATCTCTTTATCAAAACAAAACAGAATATCACTGAAGGTGATTAATACCCCCACCCCATCACTACCTGACTCATTGTCATAATATGCTGTTGCCATGGCGATGCAGTTTCTGACACATGCAAAAAAAAGTATGTCTTGTACATCTTCACCTTAAGACCAATGTGTGACCCAATTTTCATGAGGATTGGTCAAAAGCTGAGGAAGTGGTTCGATCCGCAAGATTTTTACATGTACCTCATTTTTGGCCATAAATATGCCGTTACCATGGCAACGCAGTTTCCGACACATGCAAAAAGTATGTCTTGCACATCTTCACCTCAAGACCAATGTGTGACCTAATTTTCATGAGGATTGGTCAAAAACTGAGGAAGAAGTTCGATCCTCAAAATTTTGACCAGATTTTTGCCATAATTTGCTGTTACCATGGCAACGCAGTTTCTGACACATGCCAAAAAATGTGTCTTGCACATCTTTACCTCAAGACCAATGTGTGACCCAATTTTCGTGAGGATTGGATGAAAACTGAAAAAGTAGTTCGATCCGCAAGATTTGCAACGGACCGACCGACCGTACGCTGATTCCTTCAACTTCATTTGGCGGGGGTTTAACAACTATTTCTTGATTTCCTTCACTCTCTACAAATATCTTGTGTTTCACCTACCAACTGGAAGTAACTCTCTTAGAGTCTTAACAAATATGTTCTGTTCCACCAATCAATCGGAAGCAACTTTCTCTGAGTTATGTTCATTCTTTCATTCTGGACCAAACACTAATCCAAAACATCCTCTGGATTAGCAGCATACAACAGTAGTCTTGATACCAGACCATGCAACGTTTTTTACCTCCAGAGTACACTCACTCTGCCTTATATTGATCATGGGTTGATAAGTACATCTAGACACTAGTCTTAGTCAAAGTCGTTGACTGAAGATAGTTGTTTAGGTTTTATTAATATAAGATGGGTTAATGTAATCATGTAAACGTCTGGAAGCCAGACTAACACAACAGGTGTAATGTTGCAGACCACTGAGGACCATCAATGAGTTGGGGTTTGTGGAGGACAGTCATTCATTCTCTTTTTTTAGTGTCTTCCACAGATCTTCAGGATAGTGGTGTCATGGTCTAGTGACCACTGACAGAATTCAACAGGAACCTGCCAGATCCTGCCCCAATATCTACACTTAGTCTGCAGGCACAGACTTTATTTTGGCACTACAATTTCACAGCTCCTTGAGCCAAGACTAATCTTGTTGGCTAGGGCCTGTACCGGAGCAGCTCTAACACAGGGCCTATGGAAGTACTAGTCTGCAGCACCAGGTTGTTCAGACCCTTATTTGTGTAGCACGACGGACAAAGGTTTGAGCCTTCAAACTAATCTACACTAGGGAGGAAGGTTCATCAGTCACAAGGACCGAGCTGGGCTAAGAATCCCTACAGACTGGAAGAAAACACGAGAGGTTCTGCAAATCTGCATGCTCTACACAATGAAAAACAGACTAGTTACAGTCCCCCTGTATGATGTATGTTCAACTTTATATATGTGCCATGTGACATCAGAAAAAAAAGCAGAGACATTCGTCCAGTAGTCGCACAGAGCTAGAGCTTTCCAAGATTCCTCGTTCACATCAATGGTTATAAACTGGAACTAACTATCTAGTATCTACTGTATTGGTTCACATTATTACCCTTTCCACACGAATTTCAACAATTTGAAAAGTATGCTTCAGTCGTACTCTGGAAATTAATTGAATTCTGTCATTGTAACAACATCCCCTGATAAATGTAGTAATCATGTTTCTGTATCAAACTAACAAAAAAAAGAAAAAGCTAAAATCACAAATTTCAGAATGGTTTTGGCTCCTCATAGTCAGTCAGGAGTTTACCTATTTGATACAGGACTTGTTGGGTCCCATACCTGCCAACCTCCCGACATGAAAAATCTTACTGATACAGATCAAAAATCTTATTCTTAATGCAAATTGAAGGTAAAAATCTTACTATGTCAAAATCACATAGTAAAGTATACTGCACATTCTTTAAAAAATCTTATTTTTGTATCAGAAAATCTTATTCTGTGGATTCGGATGATGAAAAATCTTACTAAATTTGATAAAATTTGATAAAATCTTACTGGTTGGCAGGTATGGGGTCCCCTGGGGGAGATGGGTGCAGTGGATGATAAACTACGAGAAGGATCTTAACCCCATGGGGAGTACAGTACCCTACCCCCAACCCTAACCCCTAACCCCTAACCCTGTCACACTCAGAGACGAGGAGCTTCTGCTGAAGCCCGAAAAATATGACAAGCGTTTCAGTCACACATTGGATACACGTTATGATTGCGGTCTATTGCCTGATGCCTCTGATAATGTTCACATTTTTTATCAGTATTAGTGAAGAATGTAAATGATGAGTAGACATTTTTTTACAAGAAAACATATATCTATGGGTTTATATTCCCTTCACAGTCAACCCAGTGAATATATTGTGGTCTGACATTGAACAATAATGCCGTATATACATGTAGCAGCGAGCCCAAGGGTTTAAATATGATGCATTTGTGAACAGGTCAAAGATTTGCTGATAGGCCATCTAGAGATTTCACTACTTAAGATTCTATATGGAGTATAATATTCTAAGTGGACACCCAAAGCTAGTATAAGTACTGCATACGCACATATCAACAGATAAATACAAATAACTGTAAACTTGCACACTCGTCGTCAGTCGTAATCAAAATTTAAGATATCTCAAATTTTCGTGCCCTCGGGAATTCAGCTGAAAATCCAATCCTGCTCTCTTGACGTCCAATATCAATTTGTTCGTTCCACAGATTATCCTTGGCCAGCCATGGACCCAATCAGCAAACGGTGGGCAAAGCGCCGCCGCTTCCTAATACGCGTAAGCGATACACTCGAATTTGTATTCAAAGACACGCAGGTGTGCATATCAATTGCACAGAGGAGTATATATGCAACATTTTGGAGCCGTAACTTTTTTTGATAGCTAGTTCACTCTTTACCTTACACCTTTCTAAATTGCATGACTGAGTGAGCCATGTGCGCATATATCCGATTCATTTCCTTCAGACCTACAATGTCACACGTGCCAAAATTATACAGAACTGAAGAAAGGGATCATTCAGGTTCATTTTTTTAACGTACCCAATGTCCCATCCCATGTAACATTATTTTATTTCCTACAAATTGATATTAGAAAAATAGGCATTGATCGCAGTATCATGGAGACACATTATGGTGTTGTATTCTATTGCGAAAGGCAAACAAACATTTTTTTTTTGTAGGGGGGGTGCATTAAATCATTGTTGTCAAGATGGAAAGAAAACACTAACTTTTCACCATTGGGTTTTTCTTACCAATAATTGCAATTTTGAAATCTGCCTGTTTATAGCTCTCGCTAGGATGTGAATCATACCTTTAGTCTACTATTGACAAAAAAAAACCATAAACAAATGTGAAATGAAATGACACACCTGGGCATTGGAATTTTTATAGAGGCGAATATGGAATAATTTTTACAACTACACATACAACACGAAAAAGAATATAACAGAGAAGTCGCAAGATACCATCCTCCATTTTTCTGTAAACAAAAACAGTTCTGCTTGGGGTTGGAGAATATAGCCTACATCACTAGTTTAGGGTGTGTGTGTGTGTGTGTGTGTGTGTGTGTGTGTGCGCATCAATAATACCATTACAAGTCCTAAAATTGGTATAAAGCAACTGCCTATGGCATTTATCAACCAAGGTATCCTCATGATACATCAGCGAATATTAAACATTTGTGAAAGAGTAAACAACACAATAGGAATACATCATTGAGGACACACCATTCGCAAAAATAATGCTAAGGAGATTAGCGGAAGTCTACACACTTGACAGTTCCTTTATTTGATTTGACCTTATTTGGCCAGAGAAGTGACAGTTGGTTGAGTTCCCCTTCACATCCTGTCCCCCTATCTGACTTCCTTCTCATTATCTCCAGCCCAGAAAGAATAACCCCGTCACCTGCTTATCAGACCTTTTAATGAGGGTATAGTATAGTCCCTGTTTAGACCGGATGTGGTTCCCGGTGAACAATTGATGTATTTACTTCTACAATGCAGTTATAACCACATCAATCAAAAGAAAACTAGATCAATTTTGAGTGCTGTGCAGTTGATGGGTATGCCTCTACCATCCTTCCCAATTTTGTGCCCAGCAATTAATGCCCACGATCACATAGTTCATTACATTTTATTTATCTCATAGACGTACCTGATGAATTTGTGACCGTTGACTTTGAAGTCAATGAATACATTCAAGCTCATGAATCAACACATATTGCTTTGACCGTGTTTACAGTGGGTGAAAGGCCGGCCTTAATTTTCATGTAAACACACGAAAATCAAAATGCGGTACCAAATGTGGGGCCACCTGGAGGTAGTTTCGGGCGGACCACATCTGGCCTTTTGTAGGCATAAACGCAAACAGACCCAAATGCGGGACCAAACCACTCAACTTTCTTGTATCATGAAATTGCCCTTACCGAATGAAATGCACCCATTTACTACACTTACATTTAAATGTCCTTTGACCGCTATAAGTTTGCTGAAACATTTCCCTACTTATCATTAAACTTCTCACCCAACTAAATCAACATCAGGTTCTCATGTTCTTCCCAAACTCTAATCAGCTCATCTATACCCCATGGTGCATGCCTGGGCCAATATGATCAAAATCCAACCATGTGTTCCCCAAATATTTGAATAAAGAGATCATGATGTACAGACGGACAACTCGAAACATAATGGTTCCCATCCCTTTGGGGTGGAAGCATAAAAAGAAAGAAATGCTGTTGTTCATTGAGTAGTGAATTTCGCAGGTACACAGAATTGATTGCTAAACCCTGAAATGATTCCATTATATTTCATCATATACAAAAAGTTAGGACTCCTAACCAGACCTGATCTAGCATGGCATATTCTAGTCTTATGAATTTCTCTTCATTTTTGATATTATAATATATTTGCAATATACACAGAATGAATTGAAAAAGAGATTTAACTAGCATTTATGCTGAATGAAAGTTGTATGAAATGACATTTATGACAAATTCATTCACAGATGTTGATCATCCAAATTGTTGTATTAATGACTTAAATAAATCTTTCAAAGGCCTTTTAGCCAATTTTTTTTCAGTATTGAGTTAACCCAACGGTATTGTTACAACATCTGAAAGACCAGAATTTCTCATTATATTTAACCAAGCTCAAACAACACATTTGTACTGTTGACATTTAACTGACTTCGTGCCGACATGAACTGGCTTTTATCTTCTCAAACAATATGGAGTTCTTTTTTAACCAGTTTTACTGTGAATAAATTGAAGGTCAGAGGTACAGGCACAGTATTTCTCACAAAAGCCCATACACTCAGATGAGTTCATAAAACACACAAGAAAGCAACGTCCTGTGGTACCATTGGGACTATTTGTCTCAACAAAGGTCTCACTCTGAAAGACTCCAAAAGATTGGCAATTCTCAGAAACTGTTCAAGAAGCAAACGTTCAATTGGGATTATATCAGGCCGTGAAAGAGCAAAGTGCAGCAGACAGTCACTTTGTACAATAGCAACAGTGGGCCTAGATCTCAATTCAATTGACATACTCGTAGCCTTTTACGCACAAGAATGGTAGTGAAAAGTTGACTATTCACCCAAATGATTCTTTGGATAAATGATCCATCAAAATCTGTAGTTATATACACACACCTCATTCATTAAAAAATTGACTAATTGAATTTATGCTGGATTTCCTAATGATCTTCATAAAGTTGCATTTCCTTCTTTACTTTCAACTTTCAATGACAAAATTCAATCTGCCAATTTAGTTCATCTAATTGAAATGAGCATTGCAATTTGCATTCAAGTCTCAACTGGCATTTGTTCTCCAAAAGTGAGCCAAATAGACTACATGTACCTTGTCCCCAAGAAAATAATATGAATAATATGAAAAATTCTTGTTTTATTTGGTATGTGATAGTGAATGTGTAAAAAATATGTTGTATATGTTTGTATATTTTTGTATAAATATTAATATTATTGTATTACACAAAAAATGCAATTTCATAATCCGCGTGGCCACATTTATATGACCAGCATACAGGTAGTGGATATTGTTCTGCTAGCCCGTTGGCTATGGGAACCGGATGTACTATGCATGTGTTATCTCTATGGGAATTACAGAATCACAAAGGCAATGGGTTTTACAAAATATGATGTGATTTACCACTCCTTACTACATGCAGGGGATGCATCTATATGTCCTGATATTATCTGAGACATTTTTAGTTTGATCTCTCCGTATGTAATGCCATAAAGAATGTCGGTATGACAAATTTTCGGTATACCGATAACGCTGAAAAAATAATGTTAAAACTCGGTATACCGGTAGCATGCCAACTCAGGCAACTGCACGAGCTGACTCGATGCCATAGGGAGTAAATGCACAACACTGATGACAATGTGTGGGACTGAAACCATCAGTCAATTGACCGACCGTATGACAGTTCAAACGATGTATAGGTTAAAATATTTGATACAAGAACATGTAGCACTATCATTGGTAACAAATATCAACAACAATGAATTCTTTGACTCACCAAAATACTAATTATAACGTCTTTACAGAAGAAATTTCCCTCCGCATGTCAGCCTCGCGTTCGCAATAAAAACATGAGATCGCAAAACTACGCGGTCGGCTATTTCCACCTTCTTGACATACGCCCTCAACGGCAAGTGACAGGATAGTCAAAAGCCTGAAATCTCTCCGTGGTGCGTGAGAGTCGGCAAGAATTGAGTTGCGAAGTTTTGATGCGACATGCGACATGTCTGTGCATGTGAAAGCGGGCCGCAATCGGCAAATTCGGCGTGAATATTCCCAGAAATATCTCTTTTGGAGGCAATTTATTGTGGAAGGAAAGAATAAATTATAACATGACTCGCAAATGGATGTTGATATTTTGTCGATATATGGAAGAAAATATCGGAGAAAAACGGAATATCGGAAAAAGTTGATATAGCAACATTTTTTCAATGGCTATACCGGGAATACCAACAAATTAAAATATCATTAAAAATCGATATACCGAAATACCGACATACTTGATAATGCCATCATCGACATACCACACAATGGTCCTATCTACATTTGACAAGCAAGGTAGGTAAGTTTGGGGCAAACTTAACAGGAAAGGAAGTCATTCGTATAAAGGAATTTTTTTTTTAATGGGTGTCTTGATTTTCCAAGTTTCGCCTGACGAAATAAGTTAAGTTTGCAACACATTTGTAAAAAATGTGAATGCCAAATCTCACGAGCATAGGTTAAAAAAAAGAGAAAGTAGTTCTATCCACAAGATCTTTACCAGATTTTTTGGTGTAACAGGCCATTACCATGGCAACGCAGATTCCGACACAATGAAAAAATGCGTCTTGCACATCTTCATCCAAAGACCCATGTTTGTGTCAAATCTCATGAGTTTTGGTCAAAAACTGAGGATGTAATTCGATTCACAATATTTTTACTGATTTATTGCCATAATATGCTGTTACAAAGGCAATGCAGTTTACAAGATATTCAAAAATATGTGTCTGGCACATCTTCTCCCGAAAACCAATGTGTATGCCAAATCTCGAATACTAGTTAAAAACTGAGGAAGGAGTTTGATCCGCAAGATTTGCAAGAGACCGACCGACCACCCGCCCAACTGTACGCCAATTCCTTATTATACCCCTTCAAACTTTGTCTGGCCAGGGTATGATAAGCAGATCACACATTGGATATATTCTCCTCCAGCAGTTACAGCAAACCATGACTAATAAGCAGTACAACGTGTGACATACCTGCTTCATAACCATAGTCGATGGGCTCTTGCTTCACCAGCGGGGGAGGGAACTGGCCTTGACTGAAGCGTTCCCTCATGGGGGCGTCATTCTTGAACGAGAGGAACATCGGCTCTGAGTTCTGGCGTTGGAACGGGTGAGGCTCCCCACCGCTGCCCATGGGTGGGAGGTTGCCAAAACAGGGTTCCGAGGTCTGCCTCTGAAACCTACTAGAATGATGACCAAAAAAAATAATTAATAAAGGTAAAGAGCATGATTGGTGGTAGTCCTTAACTTGGGGTAAAACTATTCTACAATCAAGTAACTGGCTATGCAATGATTCAGCTGTGAAAATTTCGTCAAATATTGACTTTGATATTTTGAAAGAATTACCATCAGTATTCA
>JZLH01S0007500.1:4264-20122 GCA_001188425.1 Eucidaris tribuloides
AAACAACGGCTTGTTTGCTGGCTGCTGCCCGCGCTTAGCCGGATACGGCAGTGTCTGCGTGCTAGCCGCGCTAGCCGCATTCGAATTCGGCGACTTCACGCCGTCCTCATTTCTGTTTGTTGGATGTTGCTTGTCGGCTGTTGCCCGCGGGCTTAGCCGGATACGGCAGTGTCTGCGTGCTAGCTGCGCTAGCCGCATTCGAATTCGGCGACTTCACGCCGTCCTCATTTCTGTTGTTGGATGTTGCTTATCGGCTGTTGCCCGCGGGCTTAGCCGGATACGGCAGTGTACCTGCGTGCTAGCCGCGCTAGCCGCATTCGAATTTGGCGACTTCACGCCGTCCTAGCTGCCGTCGAATGTTCCAATGATTCAGCGACGAAAACTCCGTCCACAGTCTCCATATCAAAATTAGTAAACCAGAACAACGGAGAACACCATGCTTCGTTTGAATAAGGAAACAAAGATGAAGAGACGAAAAATCACAATTTTTACGTAGGTTTTGGCGCGACTTCAGGGAAAGTTACTTTCCCGCCGTGCGTAGAAGCGAATATGGCTGCGCATGCGTGGAGCAGGCGTTCTCATTGTAAGGTGTCTCGTAAATACGAATAAAATTAGCCATTTTTTTACATCTTACCCTCCTGAGACGATGGGATCAACATATTCCACCCCTCGTTGAAAGGTCATAAGGTCTGCGTGAAGGGTGCGGGATCTTGTGAAGGCGGAGCTGATGGAACGAGCTGACGTAAATTCCTTCAAGAAACCAAAAAAAAATATCAATTACATGTATAAAGATATTTATGATAAGATTCTTCAATAATATATTTACAGGTTGAAGAATCAGACATGAATGTAAAAAGACATGGAACACATTCAATAAATTTGAACAAACACTTTGATTTATGACAAGAAAAAATCATCTCATTTTTATTGCATTATAGCATTTAACATCATTTTCATAAATATATAACATTATTGAATTATCAATGGCAATCTAGCCATATGCTTTACTTATGATTAGCTGTAAGTTTCTTTGACTTTACTGATGTCAGACTTCAGGAAAGATATGTATGTAATAAAACATATTTTGCATTGCATGTAACAAAGATTGGTGTTTACTTTTAGCATGGACCTAGCAGAGTTGAAAACTGACACAATTTCATGAGAAATCTTTTAACCCTTGAAGGTGGGGGGGGGGGGGGGGCTTCAGAAGCTCAAACCCAAAATATGTAGGACAGTGATTTTCCGTTTCAAGAAAAGGCCTCTCCGTTTCCAAAATCTGGAAATCCGTTTCAACTTGTCTGAAAAATGGAAATTCCATTTTACCATAGACTTTGTATACATTAAGAAAAATGACAATTCCGTTACATTAAACTTGAAACAAATATTTCTCGCTGTTTTTGTGTCAACTTTTTCTAATTTTTGTTCTGAGTTATCGTGTTTCTTCCTTTCAAAAAGTAAAAATTTGGAGAAAAAAGAGGTTTTCCGTGATATTCCATTTGAAAACTCATTTTCCGTTTCAGGTTGTGATTTCCGGAAATTCCGTCCGTTTTCCGTTATCGCGGAAAATCACTGTCCCTAAAATATGCCACCTTTGCCAGGGGTAAAGAATTGGCAAACTTTTGAATAGTTGAATTTTGAAATAATTGAATTTGTGTTTCTGATTGATTGGTCTACTTTGTACCACAAAGAAGTAGTCTTACGTACTTCAAACCCCCAAAACGTCAAAGTCATAAAAGTTGGAAAGGTGCAAAAGAAATGTAAAAAAAAAAAAAATGCAGATACGTTACTACAACTATGAAAAATAAACATTATTCAGCCAGTCAAATATAGGTCATTATAACTTAAGCAAATATGCAGTTCCTGATGTATTATACACCTTTTGTATGCATTTGTATACTTAAAAGAAACTGACCAAAAAATGGAGAGAATTCCAGTTGATGAATTCATTGATCACTAAGAAAACGTATGAAAGGAGGAGTTTAAAGGTCACGGCATGAGAGAACTTTTTTCTCATTGCCCCCAAAATGTATAGAGACATGTGTAAGTGACTTAAATATCGCTGAACAGTAAGTACCAACCATGCATTTGCAGATGAAGGTTACAGAAACTGCAGTTCTACATGTTATGTGTGTACAGTATTTACAACATTAGAAAATAACAAAATTAGCACATGAACAAAATAAAATTACATACTGTATTATTTTCACTGAAAGTGCCTAGTTTTCAATAATGATAAAAGATTTATGCCTTTTTATCAGGTACATGTGCAGTCCATTCTCACACATCTGGAGCCCAATTCTCCAAAAAACTCAGACCATCCATGATCCTGTCTCGAAGTATGTAATTTTTTTTTTGTTTTATATTATTACAATACAATTAAAACTTCTTTGAACAAAGTGGTAGATTTTGTTTTATTTCTGTTTCATGCAAAAACATGACAGATTGTCATTACAATTATAATCATAAAACAAAAATATTCTGAACTTCATGGAAAGGCCATGTTGGATCTTAACCTGTTGCCTCCGAGATTCTTAAAAACCCATAGAGTTAACACAGGGCTGATCCGGTTCCCGTAGCCAACGGGTTAATTTTCCCATGGACCCTGCTTTGCCTATCCACCCAAATCGCACCTGGTTTGGTGTTTCAACTAGTCGAATAAAGAAGTTTGGAATCAAGTTGAATGATACATGCATAATGCATATTTATGATATCTTCTAGTTTTGAAACATGCAACACAGTCATACACAAACACACACAAGCCAGGGTTGGCCGGTAAATACCGGGTGGTAAATACCGGTATTTACCGGTAAATACCGCCTAGCTATTTTTGACAAAAACGGGAAATATCGGGAAATACTGGAAAATACTATGAAAAAGTTATTTCTTGAAGGATAATAACTAAAAAATGTAGAGATTGTTGTTCAGTAAGTGTGATTCAACACAAAATACAACAAAAAACTAACTTAAGTGATGGTGGGGAACAAGGGACTCATTATGATTGGTGGGACAAATTTTCTACACAGACAAATCAATACTAAAAGCATGGAAATTTTAAAATCACCTGCTTTTATTTTAGAATTTTTTTCAATCATTTCAGTCTGCAAATATCCGAACTGCTCCATAAATCCAGGACACTTAAAATAGCACACCCCATTGACAGATGTGGATTTTGACCCTGTATATTCAGCAAGATGAGGGCTGCACCCCACAATGTAACACCAGAATAATGTACAGTGTAATACTGTATGTATTGGACAGTATGTGAAATAACACTAAATTAATTATCAAAACTCAAAAGAGGTTTTTTAGAGTCTTTTCATCTGAAATTTATCAGTTCAAGATGGTTTTGTGTAAGAGGAGCCCAAATGAACTGCATTAATCTTAGTTGACCTTGTACAACTTCAAGAGTACATGGCTAGGTATTGCCCACGTATTTCCCAGTATTTCCCAGTCTGGGTGGGAAATACAGGTATTTCCCGGGAAATTGCCAACCCTGACACAAGCACTTGTCTCTGAAGTTTATCCGTTCTATCCCTTCTCAGTTGTCTCCCATACAACACACGATAACCCTTTCACAACAACTGTACAAATTTAAGTCTATTATTATTATTATCTATTCATGGAATATCTGTAATATGTTTCTATAATTTCCCCAGCCTCCTGCATTATAAAATTTCATATAACCAACTTTTTACGAGGGGAGCATAATTTATTACCCGGTACTCCAATCTATCTAACTGTTTTCTTTGACCTCCCATGCACTCAATGTCAATAAAAATCAGAATATAAACCAATAGAATATAAAAATCTTCATTCAAAATATCTTCCGGTAATTCCATTTCAATTGCAGATGAAATTATTGAAGCATTTCCTTTAATTGCTCGAGGTCTTTTACGTCTACAAAGGCAATGTAAAGGGTGCTGATTTGTTCAGTAATATGCTCTTTTATTCTGATGAGGTTACTTCATGTCATGGAATACTTCCGTTTGCTGTTATTTCACCGAGGTTTTATTGACTGGAATATCTGAATGCATGTCTAACTGCAAAAATACCATCACAAGATTAGTACAGTAGTAAGCACTGCATACAGGTGCATAGTCCATCTAAAACCCATGCCTTTACCAGCCTTCCACTGAAGATTTAACCCATTGGAGATGATTTGATTTCAATATAACACACATTTCTCCATCAGTGTTGTAGTCGAGTCACCACCTTCCGAGGCCAAGACCGAGTCCGAGTCACTACCTTCCGAGAGTGAGACACTATTGTCTGAGGCCGAGGCCGAGTCCGAGTCCGAGGGGGCAATCAATTAAACACAATCTTTCAACCAATCAACTTTTCGTTCAAATCAACCAATTACTGAAATTTATCAATTTGGGAAAAAATTAAAACAAAATAAAGAAAAAGCTGCTAAATTTGAGGTGCATGTAAACAATATTTGATGTACATGTAATTGTAAATGACTAAATGTCTTCAGAACATTCAGCTAATAAACGGGCATCGACTTTCACCATGCCTGTCTTGTTTCAGTATAGAACAGCGACATCATTGAGAAACATCGACCCATATGATGACTGAATTTACTTAGCTAAGTTCAAGTCATACGCGTACGCAGCGGGGGTGTTCAAACACCCCCTTTAGCTGAAGGGGGGTGTTAAACACCCCCCAAACACCCAAAATCAACCCCTCTTTTTTCACGATATCCTCCCCCTTTTTCGTAAAAAGAGGGGTGTTTGAAAATGAGAAATAATTGATTTTTTAGGGGATTTTGGAAAAATAATTTCCATGACACCCCCCCCCCCTCCCCCCCGATGAGCGAGTTTTCGGTGACTGGCATGACCTTGGAAAATTTTGGACCTTGGATTTGGGGGAAAAAAATTTCGTCACTAGGATTTGGCCGCGGAAAAACACCCCCCTTGGAAAAATCCTGCGTACGCCTATGGCTCAAGTTATATTAGGATTTCCATAATTCTGTTTGGCATATTAGTTGAAAATACTTCAAAATCCATGTCCAAACAAATTAAAGAGGGTTTATTGTTACGTTCACCAGATATATAAAATCTTGCGGCCTCGACCCGGCCTCGACCCAAATCATTGAGGCCGAGTCCGAGTCACAGGATCACGAGGCTGAGGCCGAGGACTGGCAAAGTCGGCCTCGAGTCCTCCATACCTGTTCTCCATAGACCCCGACCCAAGATTTCTCATTCTTAGTATCCAATGGGTTAAAGGGAAACTCACGATTGATAGCAAATCGCTTTGAATAGTTCAGCAAAGAAATCCGAAAAACACATCAGTAAAAGTTTGAGAAAAATTGGACGAATGAGAATGAAGATCTAAATATGTGAGCTTTTGAAGATTCCAAAACTCATCACAAAATTGGCAACACTGTAACATTCGCTGTGAACAACACTCCATTCATTTTGTACACAAAATTTTACTATATTTTCATTTTCTTGAATATTTGTACCTGAACATTCATGAAGTACCCAAGGGCGTAGGCTGGGGGTGCACTGGGTGACACCCCCCACCCCCCCGCTGAGGCAGAGGAGTTCTGCCCCTGGCAAGCAAAAAGAAATTTGCACCCCGCCCCTTTTTGTGGTATCTGTTCTGATTTTCTAAACTTTATTTCCACCTCCCCAAGATGTGCACGTCCCCATGCCTTTTTAGTTCCACCTACTCAAGATTTGCACCTCCCCATGCCCAAACCAGCCTATGCCCTTGGTACAGATATGGAAAAAAAAATGTTTCTGTAGAGAAACTTTATAGAAAGTTTGTGATACCAAATGCAAGGTTGCTCGCATTAAACAACTCAGTGTTGGCATGTGTTACCAATTTGTGACGATCCAAAGAATTTCATACATTAACAACTTCTTTAAAGGTAAATGACATGATTGGGGGTAGTCCTCAACTTGGGCTGAAACTACTCTAGCATCAAGTAAACTATGCAAGGATTCTACTGTGAAAATCTTGTAGTCGAACGCTGACTCATTTTAAAATAAACAATGTCAATATCACTCGTAGCACGGAAACCTGCTGTGTGGCTCTCTATGGGGCTTATTTTTATCGTCCCCAGATAAAATTAAGATACTCCTATGTTTATGCTGAATTCTCCTTAGGAAAACAAATTACAGACAAATCCTCCCAGGTGGGAGATCCACTCCTGCCAGTGTATAGTTGGTATATATTTCAACTCATTTGGTTCTTGAGGCATTTTCAAGTGTTCCCAATCATGTCACTAACCTTTAATATTTGCCCATTTTTTCTCAGTCTTTCATTGATGTTTTGTTGATTTTTTGCTACTGCTACTGCTATTCAAGGCAACTTGCTACAACCGTAAATTTGCCTTTAAAATCACTGACTGTAAATTCAACAACTTCAAAAATTGCCAGCAAGATCTGAATTTAGGAAAGCATCTACATGTACACGTAAAACTTATTATGCGTACGTAAACTTTAAAGTGATAGGCTAACATTGTGGAGCTTCAATTTCTGAGCTACATAGTAGTGTTCAAATGGACAAATAAACACCCTTCAATAAAAAAAGTTTGGAAAGTTACACTGCCAATGGCAAGTTATGCATGAATAAACAATTAAAACTCAGGGCGAGTTTTAATAGCCTAGGTGTACACACAGTAAGTCTATGGGAGGAAATGGGCAAGTGAATCTAATCAACTTACGATTTTCACAAATAAATCATTTTGAAATACAATTTTTTCAGGGCTTCATTTTTAGACCTCATCAAAGACACTGTAGCATGGGAATCATGTGGCTCAGGATTTTTTGTTAACTGTGGTACATGTAAATGTTAGCCAATACCTTTAACAGAAAAGAGATTGCTGTTTTGGAGGGATATACAATTTCACCATGATTTTAAACAATTAGAGGCATTCTATTTACATCACTATAAATGTTAATTTTCTAAATATAGCAAATCAAACCCATGAACTTCAATGAAAAGTGCTTCATAACCACAAATTCAATAAAATTAACAAAAATATTGCTCAGAAAGTAACAAATTACACTTGTACTTCACACACGTTAATTCATTGATCATGAAAAATCATGTACACCATACACAAATCCAACATTATGCTAATAATCAGCATTTGAGTATTAGACCTCTAGGGTCATTAACATTTGCCTTGGAAATTTGTTCGGAAATTACCCGCACACAGTCATCCCGCCCCTAACTCATTATCTGAGCCAAAAGCTCCTGCAAATAACCAATTTCAGCGATGAGAAAAGAAAAGATCAGAAAATTGATCCTACCTGGAGGCAATTGTCAACTGCACTGAATGAGACTGGAGTAGTTTTATACTCAGCTGAGCACAAACTATTTATGTAGAAAATGGAGACATGAAGCCATTTTTATTGTCCATAATTGGATCACTAATTTTTTTAGATCAGTCTGTAATACTTCCACTCCAGGTTCATTGAATTGTTCCTGGTCAATGCAATTTTCATTTATTTGACAAATGTATCTAATACTGAATAGTTCTTATTACCATTAAAGGTTACAGTTTGGTCAATCTCCAAAAAATTTTCATCAACTTTTCAAAAGGTACATCACTGGCAATTCAAACATCATCATACCTACCGAAAATTGGTGTGGTATTATATCGCAAGTTGTTTAAAGGATTTGTATAAAGCAGATATCATGTACTATAATATACCCCCTCAAAATGGTAAGATGTGTGAGTTCTCACTCGACCCAGACCCCCCCCCCCCCTCCACGCACCACCACCACCACCACTCCCACCCCAACACCACCACCATATTCAATTTTTATGGAAGTGTTTTACAGCATGCAATTTTAGGACATCAATTGTTCATAATGGCCTAATGGGGAAAAAAAAATATTGAAAGAGGAAAAAGGCACTTTTGGCTACCATACACCCTTATGAACAGAAATAAATGTCTGAAATAAGTACCGTTAGGGTATCATTTATGATTGAAACTTTAATGGTACTGCAGGACAATTCATTTGTTTGATGAAATACCATAGGACCGGAATACCAATTACATATAATGGGGTGGCAAATTGCAGCAATCATTGTTATAACTACTGATTGGATGCAATATTTTGTGAACATATTGCATGTACTGTACATTAAAGGTAAATGACATCATTGGGGGTAGTCCTCAACTTGGGCTGATACTACTCTAGAATCAAGTTAACTATGCAAGGCTTCTCCTGTGAAAATCTTGTAGTCAAACGTTCACTCATTCTAAAACAAACAATGTCAATATAACTAGTAGCGTGGAAACCTGCTGTGTGGCTCTCTATGGGGCTTATTTTTATCCTACCCGGCAAAGAATAAGATACTTCTATGTTTATGCTTGATTCTCCTTAAGTAAACAAATTACAGACAAATCCTCCCACGTGGGAGATCCACATCTGCTAGTGAACAGCTGGAATATATTTCAACTCATTTGGTTCTTGAGGCATTTTCAAGTGTTCCCAATGATGTCACTAACCAATCAAATCTTGACCTAATTTAAAGATAAAATACAGTCGTAGTAGTAGTAGTAGTAGTAGTAGTAACAGTAGCAGTAGTAGTAGTAGTAATAGTAGTAGTAGTAGTAGTAGTAGTAGTAGTAGTAGTAGTAGTAGTAGTAGTAGTAGTAGTAGTAGTAGTAGTACCAGTACTAGTACTAGTAGTAGTAGCAGTAGTAGTAGCAGTAGTAATAGTAGTAGCAGTAGTAGCAGAAGTAGTAGTAGTAGCAGTACTAGTAGTGGTAGTAGTAGCAGTAGTAGTAGTAGTAATAATAGTAGCAGTAGTATTAATAGTAGTAACAGTAGTAGTAGTAGTAGTAATAGAAGCAGTACTAGTAGTGGTAGTAGTAGCAGTAGCAGTAGTAGTAGTAGTAGTAGTAGTAGTAGTAGTAGTAGTAGTAGTAGTAGTAGTAGTAGTAGTAGTAGTAGTAGTAGTAATAGTAGTAGCAGAAGTAGTAGTAGTAGTAGTAGAAGTATCATCATTATCATCATGAACACCATCACAATCACTAACATCATTATCATCATCATCAACATCATTGTTATCTTCATTTTCATCATCACCATCTTCATCATCATCATCATCGTCTTTTTCAATGCAGATGACAAGAGAGCAACAAATGGTAGAATCCACTTGCCAGGGAGGGTGGGAACAAATCAAATCCAGTTAATAAAACAGTTGATGAAATAACAAGGGACAAGTGTGCTACATGAGAACTATCATTACCATTAACAGTTGGCTGGGATTATTTGCACTCGGCCTGCCATTAATAATCGACGTGTGGATCTCCCCATTTTCCATTGGTTCCAGCTTGGAGTACAGCGACGTGCATGTCACTTCGTCATCTCGCATGAAGTGATGCATGCTCTGCGACGGATACACGCCATACGCCTTTACGCACTCGCTGTCAGATATCGCAAAATACTGCCATGGTTTGTACATCTCGCCATCCAGCGATCGCTCCAGGATCCAGTTGCCGGGTCGCGGCGAGTTGGCAGCTTTGACAATAACGTAGGCAACTTGGTAGATCTGGAAGATTCAAAAAGAAAAAAATACAAATTGTATACTACAAAACAAACAAATGAAAATACATAAAGGAATATGCAAATATAAAAATAAAGTTTTGGACAATTTCTTACAGATGGAAATGTTTCAGGGCATGTGATTTTCAAGGTATTTATAGATAGAAAAGCTCTACCTTAATTAAACAAACAATAGGAATAAATGTAATTTTTCACCATTTTAAATAAATAATACACTGCCTTTCAGGACACATAGAATGATGTAACAACATATCGTTGTCAGTTAACCCGTTGGAGACTAAGTACGAGTTAACTCGGGTTGGGGTCTATGGAAAATGCATGTTATAGTGAAATCAAATCGTCTCCAACGGGTTAAGGTAAATGACATGATTGGGGGTAGTCCTAAATTTGGGGTAAAACTATTCTAGAATCAAGTAAACTATGCAAGCAGTCTACTGTGAAAAGTTTGTAGTCAAAAGTTGACTCATTTTAAAATAACTTCCATCAGTATCCTTTGTGACAGACAAATTTGCTGTGTAGCTTTCTAAGGGATCAATTTATCTCAGGGCTTGAGAGAATAAAGTGCTGGTATGTTCATGCTTGATTGAAGTAAAATTCAAGACAAATCCTTCCAGCCAGGAGATGTATATGGTGTATCTTTGGCATATCTTTCAACCAGTTTGGTTCAAGAGGCATGTTTTATTTCTCTTAATCATGTCACTGCCCTTTAAGAACCACAACAGTCTTAAAGGTTAGTGACATGATTGGGAACACCACTTGAAAATGCCTCCAGAACCAAATGAGTTGAAATGTATACCAACTATACACCAGCTGGAGTGGATCTCCCAGCTGGAAGGATTTGTCTCCAATTTGTTTATTGCATGAACATAACTAGTATTTTAATTTTATCCGGGGCACAATAAAAATAGGACCCATAGAGAGCCACACAGCAGGTTTGTCTGCCACGAAGGATACTGACATTCATAATTTAAGAATGAGTCCACGTTTTACTACAAGATTTTCACAGGAGAATCCTTGCATAGTTTACTTGATTCTAGAGTAGTTTCAGCCCAAGTTGAGGACTACCCCCAATAATGTCATTTACCTTTAACTCAATACATATTGACAACCAGAAGGGCACTAACACCATTGACTTTGTACAGTGATAGCCCCCTTCTGTTTTCAGTAGACAATGTTCCTGATACATGTATGTGAACATATACACAATTGTATAACAGGTTTGTTCTGGTCAGGGTTTCTGTAGCTAAACACAAGATGAACTTTTGAAAACGAGAGACAATCAAGACAAGAAACAACCATGGTGGCTCTACAAATATTTTCCTTGGCCAAATTGGTTTTCGATACCCGATCTTCTGAAACAACACTGGGTAAGGCAAATATATCACAATAAAAATGTCTTGTAGATACCTAGACCTGATGGGGACTTAATAGATCCGTAAATGCCTGAGTAAAGAAAAGAGTGACTGAAGTGTGTTGTGTTTAGTTTAACTGTATGTCTTTGCCTGAAGTGTAGTGGACAATCTCGCACATGTCATCGTGAAGGAGCAGAAAAGTTTGACATAAAACTGTAGTTGGGAGCAACGGCAAAAGATATAATTATCCACTGGGATTTTTTTTTTGGGGGGGGGGGAGAAATCAATGAGGAAGAAATTAATCATGGCATATTCCTGCATAGTTGGTGGCCAAGACATGATTACAAACATAATTGCAATCAAAGATTATTGTCATTACTATATTTTTATCTCTGTGAAAGCATATTAGAATTACGAGTGCATTAAATTGCTAAATTCAGATCGTGTTCTGGGTGTTTCCTCATTACAATTAAATCCAAAAATTGCCGCTAACTTTCCTTGTGTGAACGGTTTGACCTCTAAAACATGACATGTATGATTTGGAAGGTGGAGCTTTTGTGACCTTTCATTAATTTTTGCTGGAATACCACACGCTCGAGGACAATGTGTACAGTGTGTTGCAGCCACATGATCCATCCATTGTGTGGCTGATAGACAATGTACCCAGAAACATGGTCATGCCTTTTCACTTAAATTTAATGCGAATCAGGTATGCTTCGCTTTAACAGAAACACAACATTTGTGTGTATTCCTACTGATTTCGACCAAATCCGCCCAACTATGGTTAAAGACAGAGTACTGGCTGGAATGCTCCCTAGGGAGTGGAGAGTGAGCACTATAAGTGCTGGATTGAATTAATGTATCCAGTTACCAGGGTAATAATAATGTGGAAGCACTATGATACTTTGTGGATAGCGCACTGTAAGAACCCATTATTATTATTATTATTATTACCGGATTTGCACCTCAGAAAATGGCAAAATCAGCTCAAATCGTTCACAATGTGAAGATCAGTATACATTACACCTGTCATAGAACCTTTGGGTAGAATACGTAGTTTTGGTGAAAATCTGGACATTTAAACATCAAAATTTACAGTGACATTAGCGTGCACGAGCCGTTAAAAAAATTGCCTGATCAGCTGTTAGCCGAAGGTCGCGTGGACTTTAGCAAGTTAACCAATCAGTGTGCTCCGCTGGTCATGCAACGTACACATAACCGCAATTCGCAATTTGAGCAAAATTTAAACTCGCGGAAAGAGCAATATTTTGGTAACATATCGTGATTAGTTTTTCTCATAAAACAACAAATTCATGATGTATGGATCTCAAACTTTCAACACACCATTTGTAAGTACTAAACTACTGTTTGGTATTGATAATGAAGGGAATTAATGGACATGCAAATCCCAAACACAATCTTTGAATCTGTAGTATTGATAAATGTTACAAGTTCCCACTTATGAGAAATCCTATTGTTTTACAGTTTCATTCCAACTTTGACAGCCTATGCTACTTCCAGAATTTAGTGGAATACAACACAAAATTACTGAAGCAAATTTTCTGCTTTCAATATTGCTATAATGTACAGTATATTATTTTAATATTCCTCTACATTTATTTTTGACAATAATGATAGTTTAAATCAAAGACTGTTTGAATGTTTGTGATATCACCTTCCTAGGCATTTAGGAGATTCAAACTGTGACAAACAATATTCAGAAATGTTTTTTTTAATAGACTTCATCCCAGAACAAGTTCAATGGCATAAAACTGCTGCTCCTTTTGCAATATATATATATATATTATTTTTTTTTTTCCTTTTTTGGCTATATGTTGCTGTTATCCCATGTCTGTTTCTTTTCAGCATTTGACTAATATTTTTCACCCAAATACAGACAATTTTGTTTGTTTTCATTGATAGAATTTCTTGCCAAAAAGATAGCTGGTACATCCTCAGCTCACTGCCAATGCAAACACCCCTAAGCCTACAAATTCCAACTCGAGCAATTTACTTCTATTAAATATATTTTTCTTTCTAAAAAATAAGACTTTGCCACCCTCCAAAAACAATTACAGCACCGAAGTCTTCTCCAAACATACACTTATTTTGCCGCACTATCCACGGTTATGTTTTCCTTATCATAAAAATAGGACGATACTTCGCATTTTCTATATTCAGCACTCCCAAAGTGACAATCTTCTCAAAACACACACAGTAATTTTAGGTTTGCTTGGATTAGTTAGGAGGGAAGATGCTAAAATAACAGGGTGGTGTGTGGCAAGGAAAACTCGCAAACTGCGAAGTTACGAGACGGAGACGTGTCCGCAGGTGGCATGGGTGCCATATCGGTGACCCCTGTTACACCAGTCATCAAAAGTGTTTGAGAACGGTCTCAGGACGGTTCACTGGTGGTGTAACCACAACAACCGACCCCTAAAACGACCAAAAGCACTCAAAAAGCAATTTTGTCAGCACGAAAGTTATGTAATATACGGAGATACATTTGACAAGAGAGTGGGCGTGGCCAAATTGTTGCCTGTGGTAACTGCTGTACACTACTGTACACTACTGCCTAATGTCACAGCAGTTAGTCTCGGTTCCAGACCATGTGACTTTTTCCATTCCCAGAGTACTAGTACACTCTCTCATCCGACTTTTTCTACCTTCACTCTGCCTAGTCAATGTAACAAATCTACCTTAGAAAACTAGTCTTAGTTCAAGACGGTTAACTGATAATAGTAGGCCTAATTCCTCTAGGAAATAGGATAAGTTCTTGCATCTGGAAGCCAGACTAGACAGCAGTGTTACTTCACCAGTGAAGGTCCAACCCTGTTCCCAAGAAACTCTTGATGTGCCATGAAAATGATAGCTCTATGGACATTGTATGTATTTGTGTGGTGCATATTCAGACTTTGGCACGTTAAAGACAGAGTAAGGGATTTGCACGACAGAAAACAGCAAAATGAATGAAATCAGCTCAAATCGTTCACAATGTAAAGATTAGTATAAATAAACACCTGTCATAAAACCTTTAGGTAGAATATGTAGTTTTGGTGAAAATCTGGACAATTAAACTTCAAAATTTATAGTGACGTCGACGTGCAAGGGCCGTTCCAAAATTGTCCAAGCAGCCGTTAGCCAAAGGTCGCACAGAGTTTAACCATTTAACCAATCAGTGTGCTCCGCTGGTCTTGCGACGGTACACATAACCGCGATTCGCAATTTGAGCAAAATTTAAACTCACGGAAAGAACAACATTTTTGTAACATGTCGTTGTTAGTTTTTCTCATAAAACAACAAATTCATGACGTATGGATCTCAAACTTTCAACACACCATTGTAAGAACTAAACTACCGTTTGGTATTGATAATGAAGGAAAGTAATGGACTTGAAAATCCCTGACACAATCTTTACAGATTTCATGGAGCTATTTCGAGACCGTTCTCAGATCGGGTGTTGTGGTGTAACTGGGGTCATGGAAGATGGAGACATGTCGGTAGGTGGCATGGTATGAAACGGGGAACCACAAGATGTAAGGAGATATCTTCTGTCATAACATCGCACAGAAGCTTAGGCCCAGATGAAAAACCGACGGTTGAGTGATTCGCAATGGGCAGTAAAGTACGATTGTCAAAACCACGAGGAAAAAAAATTACATTTTGTATTTCATGCATGATCTTCTCCAAATATTCAGCTTTTTGACACTCTGAAAACATTTTCGCTGCTTTCATGGGTTTTCTCAGCCAAAGCACTGAGATGACATTGTCCATAATAAAGAAGTTAGGAGCATCTCACGACTTCCAGAATTAAGAATTCAATCACAACTGTATTTAAACACACAAGCAGAAATTTTTAAGAATGATTGGTTGATAGCCATACAAATTACTATCTAAATGATATCATGAAGCCTTTTGATTTGTTTTAAATAGAATATTCAATTTAATGATATGGGACAATATGTACGTACTGTACATATTGTCTTATGAAATCCAGACGGATGTTAACTCAATACCTGTTGAGAACCACAAGGGCACTATCACTGAACAAAGTCAATGGCATTAACACCCTTCTGGGTGTCGTTGTGTCGATGTAAACACATATGAATATCAATTTTCCATATGAAAAATAAAAATTTCTGAAATGTAATTTGGAGTATTGTTTTGGTGACACAACGCTTTAGGTAATCTATTATAAAACCTTTTTAAAGGTAAATGACATGAATGGGGGTAGTCCTCAACTTGGGCTGAAACTACTCTAGAATCAAGTCAACTATGCAAGGATTCTCTTGTAGTCAAACATCCTTTGTGGCAGGCAAACCTATTGTGTGGCTCTCTATGGGTCCTATTTTTATCAAGCCCTGATAAAATTAAAATACTAAAATGTGCATGCTCGATTCTCCATAAGTAAACAAATCGGAGAAAAATCCTTCCAGCTGGCAAACCCACTCCAGCTGGTGTATAGTTGGTATATATTTCAACTCATTTGGTTCTTGAGGCATTTTCAAGTGTTCCCAATCATGTCACTAACCTTTAATTTTTAATTTTAAAGACATCAATGTCATATCACTACATAGTACATATATGTAACAGATATGAAAGTCAACATAATCTTCCAAAACCCTGGTAAAAGTTGGACCTTATTTACAGTGAACCATCAAACCACTACACAGGGATGTGAACTCAGTGGGCAAACAAGACAACAATGGCAGCATAATGTCTGAACCATCAATGAGTGTGCTTACCCACAAGTCAACACTCTTCAGAAAAGTTTTCTTTAAACTGACATGTAACCAAACAGAGACTTTGTTGACTTAAAAATGTTTCTTTTTTTGATGAAAACTTTGAAGGTTTACACATGTCTTAGCCTTCATAATTGCCCTAAATACCAGACATCCCATTCAGCCCAGTATTAATAAAGCATGTTTTTTTTACTCGAACACTATGTCAACTTCCGCTGCCTAAA
>JZLH01S0007504.1:43757-55707 GCA_001188425.1 Eucidaris tribuloides
TCGGATAACAGCCCTCCAGGGCACACTGTCAATTTAACCTAATAATACCGGGGGGGGGGGCCATAATGCCCCACCCTCGACAAATTTCGCGCAAAATTTTTTGACCGCGCCATTCACTGGCTTTTTACTTTCAAGTATCGTGCATCATTTAAGACGATTTTCGAAAAAAATCGGACGTACCGTTACGACGCTGCACGACTTTTCGTACATGCATGCAACTCCAAAATTGCTCAAAAACGTGTATTTTGTGTACAAAATCAATGCAAATTGTTTGTTTCAGCCAAATCATAAATGTATGATTATTTTTACTTTTTACAGGCTGAAATGCATTAAGTTTATGCTGTTTATGATCGCAAAAGTGTCCCGACAAGTTCATCGAAAAAAAATAATAAACTAGAGCAATTCGGCTGCCGCGCAGCCGATGGGGTATGCCTCCGCACCCCCGTTCAATTCTAAACTTTGAATGTATGGGCATTGTAACCTTTGACCGTTCAACTCTGAAATTTTATTTATGCCTAATACATACTTCACTCAATTACATCAATATTTGATAAGCTGTTCTCAGTTATCGTGGTAAAGATATTAAGTTATGGCGTCCTCATGACCTTTGATCCTTTAGCCCAAAATATGATCATTTCATTTGTACTCTTATAAACACTTACATGTACTTCACCCAGTTACATCAATATCGATAAGCCGTTTCATGTTATCGTGTAAAGACACGAAGTATGGACATTGTGATGTTCGACCTTTGACTTTTTAACCTCAAAATCTGATTGTTTCATTGATACCTTATAATACATACTTCACCCAGTTACATAAAATCCAATGCCGTTCTCAAGTCTATCACGGACACGAGCCCAATCAGAATATTTTTAGACCCGTGATATTGACATTTCAGCTCCTTAATCTAATCAGTTCATTCGTGCCTCATAATACATACCTCACCTGACCAGCGCCCTCTCAAGTAATCGCAGTAACGAGCCCAATCAGACATACTTTAGGTCTGGTGACCTTTGACTTTGACCTTTCAGCTCCAAAATCTAATCAGTACATGGTGCTCATAATACATACTTCACACCAAGTTACATGACAAATCCGACCAGCTTCTTCTCAAGTTTCGTGGTACGAGCCCAAATCAGACATTTTTTAGGCCCCGGTGACCTTTGACCTTTGACCTTTCAGCTCCTAAATCTAATCAGTTCATTGGTGCCTCATAATACATACACTCACCTGACCAGCCGCTCTAAGTAATCGCAGTAACAAGCCAATCAGACATACTTTAGGTCTGGTGACCTTTGACCTTCATCTCCAAAATCTAATCAGTACATTGGTGCCTCATTACATACTTCACCCAAGTTACATGACAATCCGACAGCCGTTCTTCTCAAGTTATCGTGGTAACGAGCCCAAATCAGACATTTTTTAGCCCGGTGACCTTTTGACCTTTGAACCTTTCAGCTCCGAAATCTAATAAGTTCATTGGTGGCTCATAATACATACTTCACCCAGTTACATGAAATTCAACTGGGCGTTTCTCAAGTTATCGCCCGCGGTAACGAGCCCAAATCAGACATATTTATGCCCCGTGACCTTTTGACCTTTCAGCTCCAAAATCTAATCCAGTTCATGTTGAACAATACTCCCGCAGAAAATTCAGTACGTATATTTGGAGTGCCGGAAACCAAGGTGAAGATACTGATCATTAGTAATGCGCATTGAAAAAGATGAGCTGGGGGTGGATTTACCTCTCAGCAATTGACGAGTCATCGGGTGAATCGACAAAGACGGCCACTGAAGGTCCGTCCGAAACCTCGACCTATAATTGTTAAACTGGTATCATACAAACAATCGCCAGCGCCTGTTGGAAATCGCAAGCAATTAAAGGAAAATAGACTGGAATTAGTATCTATGAAGCATTTAACTGACACCAATCGTCTTCTCCTTTGGCTAAGCACAAACTAGAATGCGAACAAAGAAAACAGCAAGATCAGACAAGCGTGGTCAATGATGGAAGGTTTGGTGACTGTCAAACAATGGTAAAGAGATAGTGAAACAAATCAACTCAAGAAAGAGAATTTAGACAAATTTTGAATCCATGATTGATATTATGATGAATTTAAGGGAGGTCTTGCCTGTCTATTTGAGTATTTTACCAATGAAAATTGATTATTTAACTATACTGAAACCTGTTATGCGGGAGGGTTGGATATTTCAATTTAACCCTCTTCAATGACAGGATGATTTTTCAGGTCCGAATTCTACATACATCTCGTTTTTCATTGAGATCCTAATCTAGTGAGGAGCCTGATATGCAGGGTGGTTGTCTGTTTTTTTAGGTCCTTGTTATAATGAGTTCCCATAATCATATTGTCTTGTTGGTTGCAAGTAAAAAACACATGTACTCTCGTTGTAAAGAAGTTCTTGGGACCCATGAGGTTGTTTCTTTATACCAAATTTCTTTATGTCGGTTGCAGGAACAATGGAGTGCAGGGATGTCCGGGTTGGGCCAGAGATTTTTCTGTACTAAAATTACCACACATCTATTTTTGATACAGCAGTTTCACAGTATCATACGTCATAATCACTATGTCTGAATTTTGTCTTTTCCATTTATATTCATTTCATGTTTTTTTTGTCTTTATTGTGAGTTTATTTTTGTGGGTGTTTCTAATCATCGTTGTGTACTTATAAATGTCTGTTTTGATGTTTTTAATCAATTAAAATACAATGATGAATACAATGCATATTAAATAGACTCCATGATTATTTAGCTCCAGCAAGTTCAGAAAATGATTTTTATCCTTCTCAACCATATTATACTTTAGATGAATTATCTCTCTCTGTTATCAAAATGTGGTCAAAACAATGTTGCTTTCTGTTGACCCTCTTGTAACTAGATCAAGAGATTCATGGTGCCGATTGTTTATAAACAATATTTTTGGTGGGCAGTGTGTTGACAGAGTTGTTATGTTTGTTGACAATTATACTAAATGAGCTTACTTCTCTTAATAATACCACAAGTTTGATAGCTGAACAGCATGGAGTCTCTCTTTTATCCCCACTCCATGTTTCTACAGTCTATATGATTACAGGCAGTAGCACTCATGTGCAGAGTATTCACAGCGATAGGGATTTCTTGGTCCCTCCCACTCCAGTGCATGCATTTACCCATTGGGTTTTCATAATCGATGGTACTTCCCGCCATATCTTTCCTCTGGCGATATTTTGAAATAATCAGGAGAGCATTATCGTGTATTCGATTTTCAACATTGAGTGATTTTGATATTATCAACATATCGCCCAGCACTATTTGGGATTTATATGTTATACTGGAAGGGGGGGGGAGGGGAATTGTCCTAATGATAGTAGTGTTCTGGGTGGTAGTTGTGTGGGTACAAAGAAAAAGTAAAAAAAAACAGAAGAAATTGCCAACACTTGTGATTAGTCCCTCATTATGTGGGCTAAGATAACATTTCATGTCGCATGCTCAACTTTTTCTAAAACACAGCTCAACACGTGGCCCGGGCTGTACCGTCGTAAGTTCAACTTTAACCTCCACCCAATCTCCTTCCCTCCCGGAGAAGATCCTGAAAAATGGAAGAAGGTCTTCAAGCTGTGCGCTACACAAAGGCTTTTCCTTCCAGTAAGTAAGGCTGGATTAAACGCAAGGAACCTGCCAGGTTGGGGATTTTTGCTGGGTCTGGGCGAGTACTATATAGGTTAGAAAGCCAAATCTCCAAACTCAGCAGGTAATACGAGCTCAGTAAGACATCAATAAAGGAACTTACTGTCTAAAAATCCGTTCTGGCCATTCACATTACACTTTCAGTGCAAACTGTAGGCAAAGCAAGTGAGTTGTTGCATTGTTTTTCGCTCCGAAATCAAGCTTGGTGTTACTTCCTGTACTGCTACTACTACTACTACTACCCACCACTACTACTACTACTACTACTACCACTACTACCACTCATAATTAAAATTGCATTACAGATCATGTTATTGTACATGTAGTAAATATGTTATGAAATAAAAATGAATATATTTCATTTTTAAATATGCTAAATGTGACATATAATACTTTAAATTTCTGTAGCCCAATTGACAAAACATTTGCGTAGCTCCTAAGTTCAACTAAGTTGCACCGTTAAAAAATAATCAGTTGTTTGTTCAATATGTGTATTAAAGTGTATATTGTAAATAATTTTGTTCTTGTGTTCATTCTGACCTGCCATATGTTTGGTATGAAACTGTGGTATGGACCTGGTCCTCCTTTATGTATATATGTATTCCTATCTTGATCTTTCAATAAATACATGATGAAACAACAACTACTGTTTCAGTAATAATAGCAACAAACACAACAACAACAATTCTATCTGCTGATTATGAGGATTCGTCCAACACTGCAACTTAAGGAGTCCACTATTTCCATACTCATGATATAACTTAGTCTGACTGCCAGACCATTATTCTGGAATCTACAGCCAAACCTGTATCCATCATAATAGTCTGACAGGAAACGTACATTTCTAGTTACATAAAAAAATCCACAAAAATAGCCCTCCCAGAGAAGATTTATCGGTTCTTATCTGTCAGGTCAGCACTGATGTAATGTGATTAGCTGATCGCCTGAGGCAAGGGCCACTTGGGATGACCCTAGTACAGGCAGTCTAGTGTATGGTAGTAACAAGTGATTGACACTTTCAGTCCAGAACAGGTGGTAGCCTATAAATAAGCAGTTTGTGTACGTGAGTGGTTCCAAGCAAGCCGTTATCTGATCACTCTAGCTCTAATGAGATAGAGAGTCAAAGAAGCCCCATACAAAGCAATGGTAGTTTCTGGATTTTTCAGGAAATCTTGTCAGAAAAACAAGAGATAAGTTAAAAGCCCCCAAAGCGTTTTCGTTCGGACCTTCCGCTCCGCGGAAGGCCTCTGCTTCGCAGGGGAGGTCTGAAATTCAGACTAGATATAACTACATAGAATTATCCCAAAGATCTAACTCCTATTGTAAAGGTTATTGTTCAATCCTACATTTATAGAATATAAAGTAAGGCATCAACATGCAGCTGATGATGTTCATAGACTCCAGCTACTCCCCCTCCCCCACCTTCCAAATAAGACGAATCATGACTATTTTCTCCCTAAACGTAGGTTTTTCACTTAAGTACGAGTTTTTCAGCACAAAAATTCCCCTTAAAGATTGTGTCATTGATTTGCACGTCAAAAAACATCTATATGAATCAAATCAGCTGATATCATATCCAATGTGAAGATTAATATAAATAAACACCTCTCATAGAGACTTGGGGTAAAATATTGAGTTTTGGTGAAAATCTGGACGGTCAAACTTCATCCTTTTTCAAATGACTGGCCAGCAATTTCAAAAAATCTGCGACGTCAAACGTGCATGTGCAGTTCCAAAATGGTCCGATCAGCCGTTAGCCAAAGGTCGCGCAGGGGATAGCCGTTAACCAATCAGAGGGCTGCGCTGGTCTTGCTACGGTGCACAGTAACCGCGATTCGCAGTTTGAGCAAAATTTAAACTCACAGAAAAAACAACATTCTGGTAACATGTCGTTATTAGTTTTTCTCATAAAACAACAAATTCATGACGTATGGATCTCAGACTTTGAACACACCATTTGTAAGTACTAAACTACCATTTGGTATTGATAATGAAGGGAAGTAATGGACTTGCACATCCCTGACACAATCTTTAATCATTAAACAAGCTACTACTTCTACTATTTCTAATGATAATAATAATGATAACAATGATAATGATAATGATAACGAAAATATTTATAATAATGATATGCCAAGACTTATCTGCTGCCTTTATGTTCATTTCTAGGACATTTTGCCCGATGTGGATTCCGTACTCTACGTCGACACTGATATCCTGTTCATCCGGCCCATAGATGAGATCTACAGCTTCTTCAAGAAGTTCAACTCCACTCAGTTTGCTGCCATGACACCAGAGCATGAGATCAAAAACATTGGCTGGTGAGATATTCCTTAACCCTAAAAAGACTGGGCTATTTCAGTAGATGGCTTAAAAGATGGAGAGGGGGGGGGGGGGATAAAGGAGACCCCCTCCCCCTGCTGGTGGTGCAATCGGTGGGAAATTTTGCAGACAGTTAAAGTCTCATGTCAACTACAAAATTGTGTAATAAAGTTTTTGAAAATATTCACCATTTATAATTTAATTATGCGAACATATGCATGAAATGATATTTTGGCCAATAAATCACTAAATATAACGTGAAATGCTAGTTTTGGGGATAAATTTATGAATTTGTGTTGAAAAGACAATTTGTTTTGAAATTGTACATGAAATCATGTTTTTGAGCGATTTTTTTTTTTTCAGACATGCAAGAACAAAATGTTGCATAACTTTAGAAGTACATGCCTGGATGTCACAAATGTCTCAAAAGATGCGTGAGATTTGAATGAAAAAAGAAGTGAAGCGACGCAGGAAAAGCTTTGTGCATCACAGAGTTATCGTATGAAAAGTGTGTGGGGGGGGTGCTTTTAGGCTATTATTTTATCCTGGAGTTATGCACGTTGAAGCAAAATCAAGCAGTTTTCAGTGGGTTGATAAATGAATGATTTCTCTGTTCAAGGCAGTTTGTGTTTTGCCATTTCAGGTACAATAATTTTGCACTGTACCCATAATATGGGGAGACAGGAATGAACTCTGGTGTGTTATAGCAAAATGAAACAGTGTAGGTAATAAATGGTAAGCAGGAGGAGCTCGTTTCTATTTGAGCAATTTGTGTTCTGTTTCAGGTACAACTGTTTTGCACAGCACCCATACTATGGGGAGACAGGAATGAACTCCGGTGTGTTATAGCAAAATTAAACAGTTTTTAATGGGTTAATAAATAAGAGGAGGAGGTAATAAGTGATAAGCAGGAGGAAACTAGTCTTTCTTCAAGCAGGTTATGTTCTCCCACTTCAGGTACAATCGTTTTGCGCAGCACCCGTACTACGGTGAGACTGGGATGAACTCGGGCGTCATGCTAATGAACCTGACCCGCATGAGGAAGTTCGGGTGGACGCAGAAGATAGTCCCGTACTACCACGAGTACAAGCTGAAGATTCCGTGGGGAGACCAGGATCTCATCAACGTCTTGTTTCATTTCCACCCAGGTATGTGGGCTGTGGTTACAGCCTAATAGAAGGTCCAACAAACCAATTGTAGTGGTTATTGTTTATGCAGCTAAAAATCTGCCAAAGGTTGTTTCATTAGTGTAAATTGGATAAGAATGAGGAAAGAGAGAAAGTGAACTAGGTACTCTAACTTTAATTAAACCTATCACCAGTGTTGTAGGACTCGAGACCGGACTCGGACTTGAGTCCGGACTCGAGTACGAAAATCCCGGACTCGGTCTCGGAGCCTTAGGACTCGGACTCAGACTCGGACTCGGAGACCCGGACTCGACTACAACACTGCCTATTACACTACGACTCTTGCTTTTAAAGCGAGATTTGTGATCAAATATGCCATCCAACCATAGAAGTACAGGTGACTCCCGTTATAACAAAGTCTTTGCGACTGGCAATTTCCTTTCGTTGTATCAAAATTTTGCTATAACCAAACAGTGAAAGTATATAAAGAAATATAGATAATAATTTACGGACCTGAATTTTCCCATCATGACAAAGTGCTCGGGACCGGCAATTTCCTTCTGTTGTATCAAAATTTAGTTATAACCAAACAGTGAAAGTGTATAAAGAAATATAGATAATAATTTTCGGAACTGAATTTCTCCTTTGTTGTAACAGTGATTTCGGTATAACCGTGTTCGTTATAACAGGAGTGCACTGTAGTAGTAGTAGTAGTAGTAGTAGTAGTTATATCATTATTATTACAATTACTTTTATCACCATAATTATCATTTGTTTTACTTTGCGACAGAGGGATTGTACCCATACACGTGCGAGTGGAACTACCGCCCAGACCACTGCATGTATTCCAACAACTGTCATCGGATACAGGAGAACGGGATAGCCGTAATCCACGGGAATCGCGGGGTCTACCACAACGAAAAACAGCTAGCATTTCGAGCAATTTTTGAGTCATTCAGAGATGTAAGTCCATCGTACAGTTTGATCCAAAATAGAGCATTTGATCAGTAGTTTGTCTTAACCCCCCCCCTTCCCCCTCACCTCCTAGTGCCATTGTAGAAAAAATTCCTAGACCTTAGGCATATCCTGGCATCTATGAAAAAAAGATTTTTATATAAAATTTAAAATGTCTTCAACACAGTGGCGGGGCCAGGGTAAAATCTCAGGGAGGGGGCAAAAATTAAAAGACATTATTTCATGAAATACACTGCAAAACCCCCATGATTTTTTGAATTTTGAAAATTCTATGTGGCCAGCCGCCCCTTCTTCCCCCACCCCCATCCTCCCCCCATGTCACTGCCCCTGCTTCAACAGGCTGAAATGTGATATTGCAATTGTACTGGAAGGCTTAAGTGGGCGATCAGAGGTATGAGACTAAACTTGTGTCGATTATGGAGCATAAACTTATATGTTAATTTGATTGCACCATTAAAACAGCTCAGAAGAAAAGATTGAAAGTATTGGTATGCTCAAACCAGTATATCTGATACACCATGCAGTACACAGGGGTACCACTCCACCCCGGTATGTATGCACCACGCCATACCCCGGGGGAACCGTTTACCCGGGGTACCCGTCTGTGCAGCGCCCTCTTGTGTTAAAAAATGTATTTTCTTCAGTTATGATCGATGAAATCAGTGGTGATGATGCAGAGGCTGTGCAAGTGCACAACAAAAGCATAAACTTACGAAAAAATAGGGTAAAAATGAAGTTAAATGTGTTATTTTCACCCTTATTTTCATAACTTTTACATAATTTTGTAACCCAGGGTAAGTGCTGAAAAATAATAAATAATTCAACAAAATGCGATTTCTAGTTGTACTCCGGGTATGGTGTGGCATGCATCTATATCGCATTGCGCACTGCCCTCTAGAGTCCATTTTAACCAGTTGAAGACTAGACACAAGAAATCTGGTCACGAGGTCTATGGGAATTGCATGTTTAAGCAAAATCAAATCACCTTCAACAGGTTAAAGTACATTTATTTTTTGCAGTAATAATTCTGAGGCTGTGCCAGTGCACAACGGAACGACACAAATTAACAAAAGGTAAAAAAAAGTAAAAATGATGCTGAAGTTCATTCCTTGCCCTGTAGTGTTATAATATCATTTAAAGAAACATTTTGCATAATCATTACAACATTGTGTCTTTATGTTTCTCTTGTATAATTGCAGTATCAGTTTGGAGCCGACCTGGAGTCTGGTCTCGTACAACCATTGATGTCGAGACTGTCGCAACCGAACGTCGTTAACACGTACTGCGCCAAGTCCGTCGCTATACCCGTGACGACAACATTAAAAAAATATGCCAGTCAGGTGGTTCAATTTCAGCAGCATGTATGACAAAGGCTAAACACAAACATCGTAGTGACATGAATAGATTTTTTAAGAGTATCGTATACCGAGTGTCTCAAGTACAAGTTGACAAATTTTTACAAATTTGAGAAGTTTCTTGTATGTGGAAAAATAGATTAAACATTTTCTTGGAAATTTTCATATACGATGCAATTCATGCAAAACACAATAAACTGGGGTACTGTCACACACCATGTGTACCACATTATGTAGTGTGCTCTATTGTCCATCACAAGTATCTTCTTCATTAATTATGCAGAGGCTGCACCAGTGCACAATGGAAAGACATGTACAGACAAAAGGTGGAGTGAAAATGATGCCAAAGCTGAAAAGGTTTGACATTTTTAATTTGGGAGACTTTTCCAAACTGTCAATTTGTTTTTGAGACACTTGGCAGTATACTTTTCGGGAGTTTCATTTATTTATGTATCGCTGGCACAATTTTGCGCACCAAATGGTAGCCTTTCAGTCACTGTTAAAAGAACAAAATTATGTGGTGTTAATGTTATTTGTTATGACATGTTTGTATATTAGAGGAATAGCCCAAATTGGTATTTCTTTATGTGTCTTATTGGACTGTAAGGCAAGGCAGCATATCGTGACTTTTCGTAGTCCCATCATTGGTATTAACAACTTCCTAGTAATGATTATCCACATATTAACTAAAATTCTATGTCACGTTTGTTCTCCAAAAAGAACTTGCACATTTTTGAGAAATTAAATTAATTATGACGGTTATTTACAATGTCCTGACCAAGTACATTTTATCAGTGTACAGACTTCAGGAGACTTTCACGTGTGCAAAAGTAAATTATGTGACTGGAGTATCACTCCGTCATATCCTTGTTTGCAAAACTAGGGAGTGCTTGACAACCTATGTAGTCACAATGCTTCTGTGAATCCGCAGATGTTTGAAAATTGAATAGGAACTTTGGTGAGGCATTTGAGAACAGCCATTCCATAAATAATTGGAGGACTTCGGGAATGGCTTTTGTTAGATTCATTCAAAAGAATAGAGCCACCAGTACATTCCGATGTGCATTAATGTACAGCCACAGGCATTCATAAATATTAACAACATAGCTGTAAAGGCCAATCTAGTTAGTAAAGTTTGTGTCTGTGAAATCACAACATTGTAATATTGATGGTGATTCTTTCTTCTACGAATGAGATTGAGGAACTTGCCTCACTAATTACTCGATTATCTCATCAGTGCGCAAATAAAACTTGGAGAACAAATGTGTTTTCTCATCAGCAACTTCATCTTACTAAATTTGTAATGTTATTTTTCAGTACCAATCTGGAGACTACGGAACTCTTTTTCTAGCCGTTATTTCGTCAATGCCGTACAGTCTATATGTCAATGTGTGTGTAAAGTGTGTTTTAAGTAAGAGCGCTTTTCTCCTATTTATATGAAAATATTCTTTTTTTCTTCAAACACCTTGAAACAACTTACAGTTTAAGAGTCATTGTATATACATGTATATTCCTTTATTAATAGTTAAATAAAATGATAATGGATGAAAGATTCTTTCATTGAGATCAGTGCCACTCCAACTCTTGATAAAAGTGGGACATAATATCATCCCACAATGAGAAGTAACAAATCCTGGATGCTCTGTCAGTAATATTTAAATTCTTTGATGATTAAATAAAGCCAAGGTATAGTTTTGGTAAATGGTAAAAAATGAAATTCTTTGCAATTATATATTTTAGATATACATATATGAGCTATCAATGCTCCGAAAATTGCTCGATCTGAAACCCTGCCATTTTTAGAAATTACTGAAAATATAAAATTTCCACATAAGTAATGTACACACCGCTAGATGCTCTCCTTTAACTTAAACATGGTAATTTGTCACTATAAACAATTTTCAATAGGTTTGATGTTGTTTTTTGATGTCTGGGGTGACAATAGAATACTTTGTGAAAGATTGACAAAAATGTCTGATCGACCAAAACTATACTTGGGCTTTATGTTCAGTACATGGAGAATAACGTTTTGACTGAATAACCATCTACTAGCTTTTGGACCTATGTTTCTGGATTATCTGGAAATTGCACTCTACTTAGGAAGAGACTAGATGAAAAGAGTGAAAATACCCATTTTATACCAATCACTTGACACAAATTATTATGCTGAAAAAGTACTTACACAGAAATACATATGTGGGGCAATGTTAAATGTGAATTATGTTTGACACCAGGGCCAATGATGGAATTCTACACGTTTTAACCTGTTGCCTCTGAGGTTCCGCAATTCCCAAAGAGTTAATACAGGACCCATCAGATTTTTTTAGTGGGTTGAAAAATGTATTTTTTTTAACCTTCAAGGACATCCATTGATCATAAATAAAGAACTTTACAAGAACTTAATACTTGTGAAATCTTGACAACATTGTAATAAACTTAGCCCTAATATATCCAGGCTATCTTCGGTCTTGTCATCACCGGGG
>JZLH01S0007504.1:75070-93317 GCA_001188425.1 Eucidaris tribuloides
AAAAAAATAAAAATCATAAGTTAAAATGGCGTTCTACGGCTAATGTTTCCACGGCTTAAATTGGAGTGTTTTTTGTATAACAGGTATAAAGATGGTATTTATCATAAAAACGGGGATTTTTCATAGGTTTACAACAAATAGGGGGATGTTTGACACCTAAAACAGTCCCCTTTTGCACCTCCTGCGTACGCGTATGATCAGTGGTATGCAGGTTTTCAAGCAGAACAATGTAAACAAGGACAACGCAAAACGTAGCATCCACTCGCCGTGTACAAATGACCCACATATGCATAAATGACTGACTTGGAACTTTGACCTTTGGTCAATTTACCCCAAGCTCGGACATCATCTATGTATACCATGTACCCTCTTACCAAATTTCATTAAAATCTACGTCAAACATAACTAAAGTTATCGAACGGAATCCAGTTCTATAACTATGTTCGCATTTAATGAGCTATGTCCTTTGACCTTTGATCTACCTAAGCCTAGTCCGAAATCGAACTTCGGCTGTATTTTGATATCATGTACTTAAGCCCTTTTGCCGGGAGCATATGCTAGGGCCTTCAGCCGGACAAGCGACGATGTATTTTTTAACTCAAAGAAAGGGATATGACTAAGTAGTTCACACCCTTTTTTTCGCGGAGTTTTGACAAAAAAGTAGGAAAAAGTAAGAATTTAAGCCAAAAATTAGGATAAGTACAGACAAGATAAAAAGGTTAAAAAAATAAGAAGGGAACGTAGGGCCAATAGAAAGCCTGCAACGATTGAACTAGTTCTTAAGGAACTCCTTTGAATAGACCAGTTTAGTAACGCATTTTACATCTATGGATATTTTTCCTCGGTAGCCTAGTAACGTGCTATTCCATAAATTTAATTATTATGAATACATTTCAACTTGCATGCATTTGCTGATGCTACGTTGAGCAATTAAGCCTCCAGCAATCTGTCAAGTTGTAAGGAACAACCTTGTAGGTTCAGAGTATAAAATCTGAATACATTACACTGCAAAAACCGGGGAGTTAAATTTAACACCCATACTGTTGCACAATATAGATACCAGACGTGGTGTAAAATTTTAACACCACGGGTATTATTTTAACACCAAAAGAATCCTTTCAAACACCAATTAAGAGTATTGGCTCCAACACTAAAGGGTGTAGGAAAAATCAACATTTTCGGTATCTATACTGTGCAACACCCTTGGTGTTAAATTCAACACCCCAGTATCTATTGAAGATACTCACAGGTCTGTCCAAACTGTGTATAAATGTTTTCCGTCGAAGAGTTTGGATTGATGACGATACCTCCCCTCGACGTCAAGTCGTCATCCGGGTCATCGTTCCAGTTTCCAAGCAGTCCCTGCACGTAGCCCTACACGCAAAAGTTAACAACAGATAATACCACTCTTATACACTGTAAAAACTACGGTGTCAAAAACAACACCAGCCGGTGTTGTGAGAGGATCGCACCCTCAGATGTTAAAAAATACACCATGGAGTTTCAATATAACACCAAATATTGTTGATATAGCGAACAGAATGTGCTTTAATAACACCAATGGGTGTTGAACTAACACCATGAATTTAACACTGGTGTAAAATTCTTGGCCCGGTCCTCTCAGAACACCGACTGGTGTAATTCAAACACCACTGTTTTTTGCAGTGTGCCCCTTTCACGCTATGTCCAACGGTGAATCACCAGTGAATATTTCTCGTATTTCTTTCACGATTGTACCCTGCAATCGTCGAAGGTAAACACCGGTGAACCGGTGAACCGCGGGGAGGACATAGCGTGAAAGGCCTTCGCGGTGAAACATCGGGTAAAATATGTGCCATGTCAAGACATGTGTACTTCAGCTACTCGTACAATAATACCCACCGGTGTCTTCTCTGTAGACAAAGTTGTGCCTATACCACTCGTTGTTATTACTACATGTTCTTATAGCATCATAATGTTTTTACGCACATTTCTTTCTGACAATTTTTTTTTGGACATAGCCATATGGTAATTATGCTTTAAAGGCTGTCTCAGGTGGTATCGTGTGAAAACGTGAAGATATTCCCTGCCGTATAGAAAACACAATGTCGTCCACAGTGTGTTAACATAGTGAAGGCAGTGCAAATAGTGCGACACTATGTGGATTTGGTTCATTTCCACAGTGTGGCACTATGATCACTGTGTGGTCATACAGGTCACACTGTGATGACCCTGTGTTTTTCTGGCAGGTGATCTGACCACTGCGTTAAATTGGTTCACTTTCATAAAGTGGCACTGTGATCACTGTGTGGTCATTAAGTTCACACTATGACGACCCTGTGTTTTTTTTCTGGCAGGTGATCTGACCACTGCGTTAATTTGGTTCACTTTCAAAGAGTGATTCTGTGATCACTGTGTGGTCACAGTTATAGAGCTCACACTGTGATAACCATGTGTTTTTCTTGCAGGTGATGACCACTCTGTGGATTTGGGTCATTTCTATAGAGTGACACTGTGATCAAGCGCATTGATATATCCCAGTGACGTGAAATGCCCTATATATAAAGCTACATATTATTATTATTGTTATTATCACTATGTGGTCACACTCATGCAGATTACACTGTGATGACCCTGTGTTTTTTCTGGCAGGTGATGACCACTCTGTGGATTTGCTCCATGTTTACATAGTAACACTGTCATCACTGTGTGAACACACTGTGACGACAAAGTGCCCTTTCCGGCAGGGTTGTACACTGCAAAAACTGGGGTGTTAAATTTAACACCCATGGCGTTGCACAATATAGATACCAGACGTGGTGCAAAATTTTAACACCATGGATGTTATTTTAACACCAAAAAAATATCCTAAACACCTAGAACATTGGCTTTAACACCAAGTGTTAACAAATCAACACTTTTCCAGTATTCTTACTGTGCAACACCCTTGGTGTTAAATTTAACACCCTAGTTTTGCAGTGTAGGCAGGTATAGCGTCCTACCTTCATCTCGTCTGGTATAACAACTTGAACAAACATGCCCTCGGCGGTCCCGTTAACCACGACACCGATCTCCGAATCCTGGAAGGTAATTACGACTTGGGTCACGTTACCGTGTTCGTAAACCCTTGGAAAGGTGAGGTAGATACCATCTGTAGGTAGCATCACAAATAGGAGAGAGAGAGAAGAAAGGGAGAATTTATTGGTTGATTATACCCATGCTTCAGTGTTGTAGTCGAGTCACCACCTTCCGAGGCCAAGACCGAGTCCGAGTCACTATCTTCCGAGGCCGAGGCCGAGTCTAAGTCACTATTGTCCGAGGCCGAGGCCGAGTTCGAGTCACACCTCCCCGAGGTCGAGGCCGAGGCCGAGTCACCAACTTACGAAATAATGCAATATTTTAGGGCAAAATTTTAACCTTTAAATTAACTTTCAAATCTTACAATCAATTAAACACAATCTTTCAACCAATCAACCATTCATTCAAATCAACCAATTACTGAAATTAATTTATCAATTTGGGAAAAATTAAAACAAAATAAGCAAAAGCTCCTGACTTTGAGGTAAACAATATAATTGTTAATGACTAAATGTCTTCAGAACATTCAGCTAATAAACGGGCATCGACTTTCACCGTGCCTGTCTTTTTGCAATATAGAGCAGCGACATCATAGAGAAACATTGACCCAAATGAATAATGATGTGAAACTTATGAGCTGGGTAAAATAAAGTCATATCGATCAGAAGTGAATTTACTTAGCTTCAAGTTATATTAGGATCTCCATAATTCTTTTTGGCATATTAGTTGAAAATACTTCAAAATCCATGTCCAAACAAATCAAACAGGGTTTATTCTTCGGTTCACCAGATCATATAAAATCTTGTGGCCTCGACCCGGCCTCGACCCAAATCACCGAGGCCGCATGGTACGAGGCCGAGGACGAGTCCGAGTCACGGGATTACGAGGCCGAGGCCGAGGACGGGCAAAGTCGGTCTCGAGGCCAAGGCCGGCCCCGAGTCCTCCATCCCTGCCATGCTTACACGTACTTATATACAAAGACCACGCAAAGGAGACAAGAAAAGTGGTCTTTATGAGCAGGTGGTCTTTAAGTACAGGCTCATGTAATACACATTTCAATGAGAGGCACCTTTCAAGGGAAACTAAATTTGTGGTCTTTATAGAAAGGTGGTCTTTCTATACACGTGGTCGCTAGAGCAGGTTTGACTGTATATGCCTTATCTCATTGGCCTGGAGACTCGTTTGTTGGTGGTCCGGCCGAAAGGGCTCCTAGCACATGTTACCGGCAGAATGGCCTTAACATTATTTTTTGGGGAGAAATATTTCCTTATTTGGTATTTGATATTAACAGAATGACAGAAGGATCTAAAAATATCACACTACTTTGATTTCATGTGAAAAGAACCAATGGTTTTTAAATTGGAGACAATTTAATGTTAAGGCCTTTCTGCCAGGAGCACATGCTAGGGCCCTTCTGCCGGACACCCGACGAGTTGTCCAATCGAGTCTACGTGGAGTCTCTTTGAGATTACCCGGGTCTCCAGGCAGTCGCGGAAAAATGAGGAAATGTCTCATTTTTATTGGAGACTTTAATTCGTCCAGTCTTTAGCAGGCTTTGGAGAGGTCTCCGCGACGTCTTTACGACATCTCTTTGAGACTTCCAATTTCCAGCAGTGAGCAGGTCACGGTGACGTCCAAGAGACGTCTTAGAAATCTCTCCCTGACGTGACCTGCTGGAGACTGGAAGAAGCCTCCAACAAAAATCAAAGACGTCATTGCATTGCATGTGCGACCAGCGGAGATTTAAGCAGGGCTGCCACTCAAATGTGGCAGTTGTTTGAATTAATATGATGGGATTCCATCCCTCATACTGCCACATTCGAGCGGCAGCCCTGCTTAAATCTCCGCTGGTCGCAGATACAATGCAATGACGTCTTCGATTGTTTTACTATGGAGGGTAATTTTTTAAATAAGTTGGAGACTAGACACGAGATTTCTCGTCGGGGGTCTATGGGAAATGCGTGTTAAAGCAAAATCAAGCCGCCTTCAACGGGTTAACTTACTGGAGTAGCCGAGAACAAGACGTCGCTGCGTGTCGATCTTCAGATACTCTCCCTGATAGAGGACCTGCAGGATAGTGTTGGGGTTGTGCTGAATTTCGATGTTCTCCAGATCTTCCTCTTTCATGACGACTGAGGTGAGTCGAGTGGCTCTTACCATCGTTCCTGTTTTATATAAAAAAAATCATACTGATCGTCACTCTGGTTCAGAAATAATGCGTGGCTAATGGAGCAACCAGCTGGAGCACGTCGCAGATGGTTGTTTCTATGATAGGAGAACTGCAACTGCACCGAGTTATGGTTTGGCTATTGTCCCCATACATGTATGAACCACATTAACGCCATTACTTCTGCTCTCTGTAACCGAAAAACTGGATACTTTTAACTTAAACTACCACCGGGAAAACATATCGCCTTGATAGTTACCCATTTTGGACATATATCCTCGAACGATATACCCCTCAGGATAATTTCCACTGGGACAATTAACCATTGTCTGTGAGTTGCCCTGCCGACCTAAATCATCTATTTTGAGACCTAGAGAACACTGGTTGTGCCCTTTTGGTTTGTGACTTAATGCAGGGTCACATGGGTTATTAGCAATCACAACTACTCCTAGGAAAATTTCTACACGAACAATTCCCCCTGATAATTATCACCCGGACAATTCTGCCCTTGCACAATTACCTTCCGAGGACAACTACCTCCGGACAACCACCACCAGGAAAACAAATCCCTATGATAACTACCCGTCATGGGCAACTTTAGGACGACAATTACCCCTGAGCCTGAGGATTCATATGCCACTGGGACGAGTACCCATAAGGATAATTAAATTGGGGCAATTTACCCATAGTAATTTCCATGGAGATATTTGACTGTTAGTTGTCCTGTCGACACAAATCATCTATTTTGAGACCTAGAGAAAAAATGTGGTTGTGCGACTTTCAGTTCGTAAGGTGATATGGTCAGAAATGGGTTATTGGCAATCGTATCCGGCAAACTACCCCCCGGAAAATTACCACCTGGGCAATTATTCCCTTGGACAATTACCTTCCGATAACAACTAACTCCGGAAGTACCACCGGAAAAACAAAGCCCTATGATAATTACCCGTCCAGGACAACTTTAGGACGACTATTACCCCTAGGATTATTAACACTGGTACCGCTAGGACGACTACACCCTGAGGATAATTAAAATTGAAGCAATTTACCCCTAGTAATTTCCATGGAGATATTTTTCTGATAGTTGTACTGTCGACTCAAATCAACTATTTTGAGACGAAGAGAAAAAGTGTGGTTGTGCGACTTTCAGTTCGTAAGGTGATACATGGTCAGAAATGGGTTATTTGCAGTTGTATCAGGAAAACTACACCCCTGGAAAATTACCACCCTGAAATTTATGCCCTTGGACAATTACCCGCCTAGGACAACTACCTCCGGACAAATACCTTGGGGAAAACAAACCCTTATACCTCTATTATCCCCCGACGGTTTCCCCTTAGGACAAATATTTGTGGAACAACACCTGGAAATTACACCCTATTACAATTACCTCTGTGACAAATTTTCCCCTGGTTATTGTGCTATGGGTAATTGTCTGTTAGGTGTCCTAAATATTTTACCTGGTTCGTTGTTCGGAGGGTGGTTGTCCTCTCCACACCTACTACGTATATGTGGTTCAGGATATGGACCACATACACTCAACTGTAGTAATATGGGGATTTTTTTTCTTTGAGTGCCTTATCCATGCATCAGTGATCTTTTCATAATCCAGAGCCTATAGTAACCTGTGCACACACACAAATACCCATTGGCTGTAGAGACTAGGGACTAGGAGTGGTCCTGCCCTTGCACCATTTCGACTTACCACCCCAGGAGTACATCTGTTCCATACGGCCTTGCATTTCGAATCTGTTCATCGCGCCGGACGTAGCCTGCATCAGGATGTATTCGCCTTTACCGTTGAAGGTGTATTCCACACCGTCAAATGTGATGATGTGAGGATCACCAAATATGACAGCTGTATAATGAAGAGATATGGTGACAATAGATCAACGATCGATATTATTACATGTTTAACTCGAAAATTAAGGGAGGAGGATGTACAAAATCACATTGTTACATCATATTTGACATTGATTGATGTAATTTGGCAGGTAAAAAAATATTGTGGCCAAAAGCAATTTATGAAAGGCAATAAATACTTTTGGTCGTCGTCTACCCCCTGCCCCCCACCCCCCCCCCCCGCTTGTCGGATGATGTTTGGCTTGCAATTTGGCAGTTAAACATTTTTGGGGGCGGGCAAAATTTTTCGCCCCTTTTAATATTTTACCCTCGCGCCGCCCCTGGGTCGAAAATGACCCCCTTACCCGAGAAATGTGTTACGCGTATACGGCCCACCCGACCTAGGAAGTGTGGGTGTGTGTGTGGGTGGGGGGGGGACAATACTCACCCATTCTTGGCGGGTCGTACCATCGGCAGTCGCGGGTTGGTCGTTCCTCTCTGTAATACCAACATAGATCGCCCCAAACACAGCAGCTATAGTACGGTAGGATGTCGTTCACCCAAGTGGACATGACCGGCACAGAACCGGGGATATTGTACGTCGGGCGGCCGTTCATACTTCGTCGACGCGAAAAGCTTCCGGAATCACTGTCGCCGGCATAAACCAGGTTTTCCTCGAAGTCGTAGCAGCACACGGAGTCGGCACCTTGAGGACTGGAGAGAATAATGATCATATAAATTAGCTTTTAAATCAATCAATAATCAATCAATCAATCAATCAATCAATCAATCAATCAATCAATCAATCAATCAATCAATAATCAATCAATCAATCAATCAATCAATCAATCAATCAATCAATCAATCAATCAATCAATCAATCAATCACTCAATTTCTCAATCACTCAATTAATAGGGAATTAATATTAGGCCTAAATTTATTAAGATCATGAAGAAAATTACGGAAACTGAGGAATTACATCCGACCTGAATGTACAATGATGCTGATAAGTAAATTGTACAAAGACATCTCTCAATTCATGAACCAACAAAAATGAGAGCTGCAGAGAATAATGAGCTTGTTAATCAATCAATCAATCAATCAATCAATCAATCAATCAATCAATCGATCGATCGATCAATCGATAAATCGATCAAGTGATCGATCAATCAATCAATCAATCAATCAATCAATCAATCAATCGATCAATCAATCAATCAATCATTCCATAAGGAATTTATATTAGGTCTACAATAGTAAAATCATGAAGAAAATTACGTGAGTAACAAATTACATCCGACTTGAATGCACATGGACTATTATGATGCTCATAAATAACTGTACTAAGACATCTCCAATTCATGAACCAACAAAATGTTGTTTGAGCTTGTTAATCAATCAATCAACCATTTCTGAGATTTTATTATTATATGAACATTTCACTTCATTTGACCATTGGCCTAATACTGACCTTTTACCACAATCTAACATTGAGGTCTCTTTAGGGCATATACCATCCAAGTTTGGTTGAAAATGGCCAATGATTTAAAAACTACATACCCCTGCAGTAGAAACATGCAGGTATATGTTATATGATTTGACCCTATTTGACCTTTCACCCCTAAATAACATTGAGGTCCATGTAAAGCAGCCACCATCCAAGTTTGGATACAAATTATCGTTATGAGGTTACCAACCCCATCTGCAGGTAAATTCTAACATTTGACCTTTGACCTACATACATGGTCTTTGACCCCGTAAGGCATCTACCATCCAAGTTTGCTTACATACGGGCTAATGGTTGTAAAGTCATTCAGGTTTCAAAAGTGTTACGGGCGGACGGACAAACGACGGACACCACAAGGAATTCCTTAGTCCCGCCCAATCTCCGTGAAGTATTCTCAGAAAGAAAATTATGAATTTACCTTAAAGGTAAATGACATGATTGGGGGTAGTCCTCAACTTGGGCTGAAACTACTCTAGAATCAAGTAAACTATGCAAGGATTCTCCTGTGAAAATCTTGTAGTCAAACGTTGACTCATTCTAAAATAACTTATGTCAATATCCGTTGCGGCATTGTGTGGCTCCCTATGGATCTTATTTTTATCTGGCCCAGATAAAATTAAAATAGTAGTATGTTTATGCTTGATTCTCCTTAAGTAAACAAATTAGAGGTAAATCCTTCCAGCTGGGAGATCCATTCCAGCTAGGGTACAGTTGGTATATATTTCAACTGATTTGGTTCTTGAGGCATTTCCAAGTGTTCCGAATCATATCACTAACCTTGAAAGCCCATTGTCAATGGTCAACTCAACCGCAAAGAGGATGACAACTAGTCTCGTAATACAAGCACATATTCACAAACATGGACTGTTGCAGTGTCATAGTGTACAGATTGTGGGAGGAAAACAAATTGTATATGGCTGTTTCCATTGTATTATGGGTTTCATGAGGGCACCCGTTTAATGGTTTTAGTCAAAAGGGGCGATTTTTTTATCCTGTCATGACGGTGGGTCTTTAAAAATGTATTTCGGATATCAATGTGTTATTACCTGTGAATTATATCAATGACACAGTGCTTAATTCCTTCTCGTAGAAAACAATCATCCAGTTCATCATCTTCTCCTGCCATCGACATATCGCAGTCGTCCACTGGTCTGAAACGCGCACGATCTGCCATGGCCTGACTGAGATCACAGGGACACGGGTTCAGGTCCTGTACAAGAGTGACAGATGATTACAAAAGGAGGAGAAACGTATAAGTAGTAGGTAGAATTTTACGGTATGTCTAGTGGGTCACAGTTGGTCGTTACTACAGTGTATACAAGTTACGCATTTTAATCATATTTCATATTTTGTGGACTTTTGTGTGAATTGTGGTAGGCACATAGTTTGACTTCTTCAAATCAAGGCCGCTATACACCGCACGACGCGACGCGTCTTGACGGTTCACGAGGAAACGGTCGCAGCCGTCCATTGGTCTGAAACGCGCTCGATCCGCCAGGGCCTGACTAAGATCACAAGGACGTGGGTTGTTCCCGGCAGAAGGGCCTTAACACTAAATTTTCTCGTATTTGAGGAATATTGCCGTATGATATTTGCACTTAACAGACTGACAGAAAAGGACGTGGGTTCAGATCATTTTCAAGAGTGACAGATGATTACAAAAGGAGAAGAAACGTAAGCAGTAAGTAAAATATAGAGTCGGTTGTCCGGCAGAACTGTGAATACACATTATGTAATAGCAGTGCTTTTCAGCCCATTCAAATTTTGCAGTGTTACATCAATCTGAATGGAAATCAGATGAAGGACGTGCAGGAGAACAATAAACGTTTACAAGCTGGACATCTAGGACGAAGATAACAAGACAGGACCTGAACCGAAGGCCAATTTCCTCTTGTGCGGTGAACAAGATCTGTCACGGCATTGAAATGCAAATTATGTTCGCCGATGCAGAGAACTTCAGGAAACAGCCATACAAGTGCTACTGCGCACGCTCACAATTCCCTTCAACTGACCCCTAGGTCACTAGAAGTTTCATAATAAATGCAAATCTTATGCATACTATAGCCTATTGACAAAAGATGCTCTCGACAACCTGATAGTTCGGCCAAGCTCTAAGGTAGTCAAGAACAACCTTTGTTTCAAAGGTATGCATGGATTTTGAATATGTTATGAAAACGCTCTATTAATAGACAGTTTCATAACGCATTCAAATTTATGGATGTTTCTTTTCTGGAACTTAGTGATGAGATATTTCGTTCATCTGTTCTCTCCGGTGGGACCACTGTCATTACAAGGAGGACACCATGTTCGCACACAAAAACACGGAAATAAAGGGCTTGTTTCACAGAAGGCAATTACGTGTTTACATAAAAAGGTATTAATAGTAAAAACTAGGGTATACTTGTAAGCAGAACTTGGGTCCCCCTTGAAATTGAAATATCTTGTTTAGGGTAATTATGAGATCGCAGAATTAATTTCTTGTTTGCGGTCTTTTTTGAAAGTCAATGTACGATGATGTCCACCTTGTAGTTGACATTGCCTCCCCGGATTCTGTTTATAAAGAATGCATTTTCAATAACGAATATGCAGTTCTGCATACCGAGTTGGCTGCTTGTCGAGCAAACTATCAGGTTTGAGAGCATCCACTTTGTCAATTAGGCCTATAGTATCATAAGATTTGCATTTATTAATGAATACTTCTAGTGACTTAGGTCCAGTTGAAGGGAATTGTGAGCGGTTGTCGGCAGTTAGCATTGTATGGCTGTTTTCTGAAAAGTTCTCTGCATCGGCGAACATTAATTTGCATTTCAATGCCGTGACAGATCTTTTCACCGCACAAGAAGAAAATTGTCTTCGTTCCGGTCCTGTCCTTGTTATTCTTCGTCTAGCTGGACATGGAAGGACAAACCATGAGAACAAACACACCAGTGAACAAAAACTTTGATTAGTTTATCATTATTGCAAAAGTGAATGAACAGTAGTGAATACCAAATTTAAAAGGCCCACTGTCAAGGGTCAACTCAACCCAGAGGGATGTCAACTAGTCTTGGAATACAGGCAATATTCATGAACGATGAACTGTTGCATCCATAGTGTCAGAGTGGTAGAGGAATAATACAAAATGATTTTTCGCAACACTGTCGCTGAGTGTTCAATTGCATCCATTCCGCTAACACATGAAATTAGCTTGTATCCCTTAGGGTTGCCAAGTTTTTCACATTCTCAAAACGCCAAATACAAACCAACATTACTTGGATAAAACGTCCAATTTGCATTTGAATGCATTTTATGGCAGTAGGTTCTAATGCTAATGTTTTAGAAATTACATATGTAATCAATTTTTATAACACAATTTGAATCTTCTGCCCAGGTGCAAAGTCAGAGTGCCGTCGAATTTACGTGCAGCCATGATTTTGCACGTGAAATAACGGACTGGTCAGAATTTTCTTGCAGGACACGGGCAAAAAAGTTTGGAAATTTAAAAAATGAAATTGAAGTGAACGAGTCGCTTCATTTTCAAAAGATCTATTTGAGTCATTGGTAAAACTATCCATTTCGGTAGCAATATTTCAGGATAATTTGTTTAGAAGGTGATATTTCAGCAATTTTTGTGCCAACGACTTGCATGAAACAACCATCATACTTTGTAGCCCCAAAGTATAGAGTTGTACCATGTGTTCGTATTCCTTACCATTCTGATTCCATCCAGTCTCCTGCTTTGCTTTCCTCGTACGCATTGCTTCACATCTCAGGTTGGATACGTCGCAGATTCGTTGGTTACTTATCGTCAGTGATATATACCCGCCAGTGAACATCACTCCATAGTGCCAATTCATTCTGCAGGCAAAATTGTATTCATTATTTAACATGTATACGTACGAGTGTAGGCTGCAATAAAATTTATAGCCTGACTAAGAAGAATTTATGCTGCATCTAGCATGTAACAAGTCTGCATCGAAATTAGATCACTTTTTTATAATTGATGCAAATTGTTTTTTTATTGATAAATCTCTCTTGTTTTTCCCGTTAGAAATGATTTTATACTCCATGTATTGACAGTTTGAGGTTTCCAAAATTGGCAATTTGGCGGGTTTTTCTATGTCTTGCCAGAAATTGGGTTTCACTGTTTTAGGGGCTGAATATGCTGAAAGATCCACCAAATGTTTATCACTGAGGCGGAATACAACTTCATTAAGTTGAATAAGCTGAAATGTGGCAGACAGACTGAAACAAGTCGCTGGAAGAGCCCAGTAAGCCGGGGGGGGGGGGTTACCTCAATTTTGGTTCCGACGGCGTGCGGCTTGGAAGTCTGAAAAAACCGCGACCCTTTCTTTAGGGTCATTTAGGCGAAAATGGTACGCTATTATTAAGGGTTTTCAAGAAAAGTGGCTTTTTTTTTTAGCATTTTAGCGATGAAAATCGCGAAAAATATTCGCAGTGTAAATCGTAAAATTTCAAAATCATGACCCATGTTTAAGGTTTTTCCCCAAAACCATACCCATGTTTTAGGATTTTTTGCGAAAAAAGTCACCTTATTAAGCGGCACACTCCCGTTCACCTTACTAGCATACTCTCTGGGTCCTCGGGCCAGTAATCAGCCCTGAAGATTGACCCTGTTTGTGAGGACAGAGTCAACTGCTCTAACAACTGCCAAACTGCCAAATCTTTAGAACCCTCAACTGGCCTATAATTCATTAAATTCCTTTCTAACAGAAAACAATAAGACATATCTGGAAAAAACACAATGCAGTCACTCGATAAAAGAAAGGTTAAATATAATGCATGACTTGTTTCATTACTGCAGCATAATTTCTTCTCAGTCTGGCTATGAACTTTTCAGCCACCTATTCCTCGTATTATGGGTGATCCGACATTTGCTCCGGCGACCAGTTGTCCCGGTGACAATATCTCAGAAGAAGAAGATTAGGAGTTTAGTGTGTGCCACTGCGGTTTCCAGTTCAGAATAGGGTTTTTCGGGGTTAGTGTTTTGGGTTCAATGTATAGGGTATCGTGCATAAAATAATCGTCAGAGAACAAAGAGTTAGGGTTGCCATTGGGGTTTTTTTATTTTTTTCCAGTCGAAACATAGGGTTACAGTTAAAGTTAGGGTTGTCGCCGGAGCAAATGTCGAAACATTCATATTAATGCAATTGCAGAAGTTAAAAGTACCCTAAAAGGACAACTTTGAGTGAAATCTATACCACTATACTGTATACTGTTCTGAGTGTATATTAAGTGGAAGGATTTGTCCTGGAATTCTTTTCATCATGAGAATAAAATATGCATTCGATTTATCAGAATTTAATTAAAATGTACTAAACCCTAATGAATTAAATTCCCATAGTTAAAGCTACACGACTAATTGACAATTGTTCCGAGCTATCAGATGAAGCCAGGTACTAATCAGCTTTCTGGTAGGTTTTCCGTCCGTTATGGTACACTAAGAAAATTAGGCTACTTTCACCTTTCAAAGGTGCAGACCAATAGTCACATCTGAGGCACCTTTTAAAAGTGCGCAACTTTATAGCTCATCTGAAAAGGTGCCAAAGTTGCACTCATGAAAATAAAAAAAGTAGTTCTTCTTTTTTCTTGCAAACTAGTGTGTTTTTGTGTGGCTGAACACGCCATATTTACGTTCATTCCAGTGCTATTTATGTATTTACTTATATATACCTTTATAATTACACATTTTCAAATCATTTAAAAACTCGTGCAATATGACGTTACCGGGGGCTCGTACCTGCGACTTTCGTATGTGAGACGGAGGCTCTACCACTTGGCCAACCACGTTGGCCGCTGAGGATGTGTCTATTTTCACATATTGTTGAACGTCCGAAGGTGCATTATATTTCATCCCTTTAAGTGCCAAACTTTGGAACTAATATGCTGTTTCGTAATATATTAACATTTCAGCATACCTTTTTAAACAAGATTGTTTTTGACAACTGAAAGCTTGTCTGAGCTTGTCCGAACATTAGAAAATAGTATAAAGGTATCAATTGATTTTCCCATATTGAAATTTGTATTCATAGAAACAGATGGTTAGAAATACGTCCACACTGGCTTCGGATAGAGTACATCCATAAATTTGCATAAATATGCACCTAAAAGCCGTCGCATAAGCTTGGCAAACATAATGGATAGGGAGAGTCCTCAGCCTGAAAGGCTGGCAGCAATTTGCGCTCGATACCGCCGGTAGATAATTGCTCTGCACCTATTTCCGCCAAAGTTGCACGTTGTGCGCTCTTTAATTTTTTTTAGTGTGTAGTAGTAAGTCGGTTCACAAATGATTCGAGCAAGAATTTCCTGCGATGGATAGCCGTGTAATTCACCTTGTACCCTTGAAACAATCTGATTTTCACCTTTGATACTTAGCACAAACAGACAATGACAGCATTCGCGGAGAGCATGTGCGAATTAGGTGTTACTGGGCGGTGCAACAAATTGTGCAAATACTCAATACCTTTATGCGTGGCAGTAGCTTATCGTGCAATTTTGACCCTTCTATGGTACACCGTCAAACAATTGCACGTTACGGCGTGCAATTTTGAGCCCGACAGGTTGCAAAGTGTTTAATTGTTCTTCTAGGGATGGAATTACGAAGGTGGATATATGAGTACCATGTTGGTGGCACACGCGTTGCACGCTTAATTCTTCATATCGCTATAATAGTTGTCTGGAGAAGACCTTGGTCGCTCACTCAGATAATTGCGATTCTCTGGTGTGGATTTGCCAATTTGTTCACAGATCCGATATCGCTAGTTTTACGTGTTAAAAGACGCGGTATTTAAAACCTCTGCTTGTTTTCATGATTTTGCAATGCATTATTCACTTATTTTTTACATTTGAGATGAGAGTCAGGGTTTTCATTCGTGTGTGTTTTCAATGGAACCATTGTCATAACAGGGCAGAGCTAGTTCAACCACACACAAAGAAGAAAAAGGATAATAAATACGAGACCTGATGCGCCTGTATTAAATCAACGTCGCTACTCCGTACTGAGTAGGAACGGAAGTTAGATTTAGACTGGTAAATATGTTCAGGGATGTGGGTAATATCGGGTATGGAGAATTTTTTATGCTTTACTTACATTTTTTCCATCGTCTCGTGGATTGAATGACTCCCGCCGGCTTTTTGTCCGTGACTCGACCACACGCTCGTTGGATCCAATCATTTACCTGTCCGTATCTCGCGTCGTACGCCGACATCCTCGTCACCTTTTCCCAGCTGGGACTCCGTCAGATTCCGTATACGCACGACAAGGACAAGGAAAACATAGCAGTGTAAACAGTTAGTTCCAGTTCATGGCGTAGCAGCAGGGCGGGACAGACTGCCCCCTGCATATTCAATTTCTTAACATAAGACGATCCTCTTATACGTAGAAGAAATTAACGAGGTTATTATACGCATCTGGTCATGCTACTATATGTGCTCTCGCCTCCGCGCTTTGTAGGAACATGTCTATTTTTGCATTCCACTCAAGCCATATACCAAGTGAGAGAAAATCGTATTCTGTGATTGTTTTTGCGTGCCAATTCCGCGGGCGCTTCTCCTACCAATAAAATATGTAATTTTACATTTTTAGATCCTCAGACTTCCCATCTACAATATGCCTCATTGTCAAATATAGTTATAGATCTCGCTACTTTATTTTATTAACGACAAAAGACAGAAAAAATGAGAAACACGGGGATAATTCCACAGTTTTTTTACCAAAAAGGAAGTCTTTTGACATCAACTTCGTGGTCATAACGGACTTTGTTCAAGCATAATTTGATCTAACCTTTAAAAGAAAATTTGATTATGCATTAAATCTGTGTCAATATATATCAACTTGATTTGTTATCAATGGCAAAAAAATTGCCAAAAACGCTGTTGGACGGTTTAGTTCAATTACCAATTGTGTTGCAAAACTCTAGACATTAAGAAAGTAAAAGATCGTTTGGAAATTGATAAAAAAATTCAAATCAGACGCGAAAATGAAAGAAAGGATGCGCTATTTTAGACTTATTTAGCTGAGAAAGTTTTGGCTCTACCCCCCCAAAAAAAAAAAAAAACACACACCTTTACGTCCGCTTGTGTGTGTGTCAAAATAATTGTTTGCAAATTAAAAGCGCGTTCTTTGGTAACATCACAGCAAAGAAACACGGTCTCTAGTTTCAATACCGTTTGTTACTGTGCAATATTTGTTTGCACATCAGGTAAAGACAAGAGATGGGGCACATTGTGTGCACTGTGTCAAAGCCAAAAAAAATGTAGCAAAGTGGCATGTTTTGACATTAAATTTTCAAAGTCATGCACTCAATAGATACATGAATCAAATGATTGCTTCACTATCATTTAAAGCGGATAACTCAAAAGTTTACTTTGAAGACTTTTTTTTCAAGTACGGCCGCATTGCTTTCACGCACAATAAGCCTTTTTTTAAGGTTTCTGAATTTTTGTGGGGTCGCACTGTATTTCTCTATTTTCCTGTACATCCACTGTAAATCTTTTTTATCTATCGGAGTACAATTGTAATGCCTTTAAACAAGTCGATAGTCTTTACCTAATATGTCGATTGTGTTATCATCGTGTATGATCATGGAGGCATCCCACTCGACTGGCCACCTGGGCGATCCGCAAGCATTCCATGCCTCGCTCTGGGATTGATCGTTTTGACTTTAGCGGAAAATGTTTCCTATAAATCAACTACAATTTGAAACAAGAGGACAATACAATCATAAATAATTAAAAACCCATGACAAAGTATAAGATATTTGAGTTGTATGTGCACATTTTTAAGAAGGGAAATACAGAAGCAGTAGCAGTAAGCATGAAGCTAGTAGAAGTATGTATTAGTGAGCAGGAAGTGTAGTAGTAGTAGTAGTAGTAAGTATTAGGTTTATGTGGTAATAGAGTAGTAGTAGTAGAAGTAGTAGATAGTAGGCATGCGCAGTATAAGTAGTAGTTTTAGTAGTAGTAGTTGTTGTTTGTTGCGTTGTAATAGTAGAATTATAGCACAAGTAGTAAGGAAGACGATTAAGTGTAGTAGTAGGCAGTTTATAAGTAAACATAATAGTACATAGAAGTATATTTTAGTAAGCAGCAGAAGTATAGTAGCAGCAGCATAAGCGCAAGTAATATTGCAGGGGAGAATTAGACATCTCCTGCTACTGTGTAACCATTAATACTATAGTAGTATAGCTGTAATAGAAACTATTGAGAAGTATAGTATAGTAGAGTCGTAAGTATCAGGGATTTATTTAGTAACGCCTACTAATTCTAGTACTATTTCTAATAGTAGATTTAGGAATAATATATTTAAACGTTATTTGTCTCCCAGTGTCCTTTCATTTGGCACTGTAACAGTTGTTAAATGAGGTGACCGCTATAAAAATGTAGTGGAAAGTTGTTACAAATATAAAAAAATGTGATATCTTTGGTATAGTTCAGTATATTCTCTAATTGGCGACAAGAAAAAACATACAAAATTATAAAACCAAGTATTCGAAAAATTGAAGGTCAGATGAATCAAAATAACATGAATAAAAGAAAAAAACACGAATAGGTCTTACCAATGAAATATTTCCCTCGTATGGATAGAAAACCACCGTCCTGAAGACGCAAATTCAATTTCGGCCAACCTACCTGGACAAAAATACGAAGACACCAGAATTCCGGGGCTCATCAC
>JZLH01S0007514.1:28819-42167 GCA_001188425.1 Eucidaris tribuloides
GTTTCTGTGTCTGTGCGTATGCGTATGTGTGTAGGTGTGTGTACATGTCCATTTGTGTATCTTTTCGTGTGTCTGTGTCTGTCTGTCTATGTTTGTCTGTGACATGTGTGCGTCTGTGTGTCTGTCTATGTGTTTATGTGTGTACCTGTGTCTGTGTGTGAGTTTCTGTGTATGTTTGACTGTGTGTGCATTGTGTTGATTGTGTGTGGGTGTGTAGTGTGTGTGTGTGTGTGTGTGTGTGTGTGTGGTGTGTGTGTGTGTGTGTGTGTGTGTTGTGTGTGTGTGTGTGTGTTGTGTGTGTGTGTGTGTGTGTGTCTGTGTGTCTGTGTGTATGTGTGTCTGTCTGTCTGTGTATCTGTGTACACATGATCCTTTGAGTACATATCAAATATCAAATATCAAATATCGTCCTTCATAGCACCTTGTGTAGCACACCACCTTCCAGAACTTCAATCTCACTGAGTATGTGGAGTATATGGTCAGAAGCCATCTAATTGCATTGATCAGATACATTTCATTTGTAGTAGATTATTTAGAGAACTGAACTTCAGAGAAAGGAGTATACAGGGAAAATAATGTTGACTGTGCTCATTTTCACTCCATAAATACACACCGAGCAAACTAATTTATGTTACATATATAATGCACTTTACACGTGAATACCCAAGTTCCAAGTATTCTGAAAGTGTATTTTTACTGCTGCCTGATTTAATCTTTATTTCACACCGTTTTTATATTCATTTTGGGGCAGGGATCTCCGCCAATTACCGTGTATATTTCATTTCTGGCAATGCACATCAAATTGTAATATAATAAACAAAATCGTAGGGGAAATTTGAAAATCTCATAAAAATGGTCTATTATCATATTGGGTTTTGATATAGAAATTGAAACCGTTTCCACTATGTTAGCTGTATTGATATATTTGTGTACGCAGCTTTTGAAGTAAAACGTGAATGCACACGATATTAACTCAACTGCTGTATAATAAATTATGTCGAGCCAATATACATGCAGTCTGGAAAACATAATAGAGCAAGGTTATCGATCTAAACAGTTTGGGGCAGAAGATTTGAAACAGTTCGGAATTAAACCAGAGAAGGAATTATACTAGATATAAAACATACGTACGAGACGGTGATATAGAACATAATATTTTACAAAAATATAAAAGATTGCACTGTATCGGAATATGTTAAAGGGCATTGACCACGATATGACATGATCCGGGCAAGTAAAAAAATGCCTCACGAACCAAACAGCTTGAAACATATTCCAATGTATACACCAGCTGAGTGCATTTCCTGACTGAAAGGATTTGTCTTGAATGTGTCTATTTGTGCAGAAACAACATTCATACATCTACCATTACTGAAATATTTTGGTGCCCATGTTATAAATTGATCCCACACAAAGCTACACAACAAATTCACCTGTCAAATTGAGCATTGATGGTGATTGTTTAAAACGTAAGAAACACTTGACTATAAGATTAAGGGGCAGTGACATAATTGGGAACACTTGAAAATGCTTCAAAAACCAAATGAGTTGAAATATATACCAACTATACACCACCTGGAGTGGGTCTCCCAGCTGGAAGAATTTGTCTCTAATTTGTTTACTTAAGGAGAATTTAACCATGAGCAGTAATTCTATCGGGGCACGATAAAAATAGGCCCCATAGACACAGCGGCTTTGCCTGCCACGAGGGATATTGACATTGTTTATTTTAGAATGAGTCAACGTTTCACTACAAGATTTTCACTGGAGAATCCTTGCATAGTTTACTTGATTCTAGAGTAGTCTCAGCCCAAGTTAGGACTACCCCCAATCATGTCATTTACCTCTAAGACTGCAGACTACGGACCATAGACGGGAGGATATCGTCATGTTCTAACCAAGATACTTGATTTTTTTTTTCGTCAAATGCAGGACTTTGGAGTAGAGAAACTATGCGATGCAGATAAGGATGAATTAAAGTTTGAAGATTTGAAAGCAGAGTTACAAAAGGCCAGCGGTGCGAATTATGGAACTGGGAAATCAGCGGAGTAGTGGTAACAGTTTACATCGTAGGGTCAACAGTTATTATCTTTAGGAAAATGGTGCTCAGAATATCGACACCCGAGGAAATTGTAAAAGAATGTATTAACACAAGAAAATATTATGAGGTTATGATTATGAACAAACGCACAAGATCAACTGAATTTGACGTCATCGCGATTTGTCGAACTGAATTGGCCTCGAGGTTCATTCAGTTTGATTTAATAACGTGATGTAAATTGATGGAAATTTGATTACTTCGAACGAAACGTAGACTATTGAGTTTGTTTACACGTAGGTTATACGTAGTGAAATATACTGTTTTACATTTAGAATTTTTAACGTATAAATTTGATAATTGTTTGGTTTGCAATACAGTCTTGACTGTTAGTGATCAAAACTCCACGGATTATTTATTTCACAATTAATAACACAGGAGAAAACAGTATTACTAGTTTGGGTGAATAGCCCCTTTACCACCAACCGCAACATACTAAAGTGACAAAACGGGTTTATTAATAACGGAAAATTGTCAAAAGAATTCTGACAGGTTCAACTAAATCTTATCTTATAAATATTTGATGATATAAGAATGAGAGTTTAATTCTTGGATACTTGAAACTAAATCATCTAACTTGTGGCAGCGCTGTCACCCAGCGTAGCCTGGTGGTAGTGTGGCTGCCCGGCAGTACTGAGATTCAAGTCCAGTTGGGTCATTCCCGTTCTGAGTCATTATAAGACCATGATACTCTCTGCAAACCTTTCATCCAAAACTCGGACAAGGTTAAAAGAAAGTGGCATTTTTGGCGCACTACCGTGATTAAATATCCACCATAAGAATTTGAGTGACGAATTATTTTATTACATTTAATTTTGTAAATCAGAAATCGACAGTTAATCATCAACTAAATTATGAATGTTGCACAAGAAGTTATCACCCAAGCCCGCGAGACCTAACGTCTACCTTAAAACAGGCAGGGGCGACGCCATGGCGTTGGGGGTGGGGCAGAAAATCGGGGGGGGGGGTCGCAGTATAATTCAGAAAATTGAGGGGTTTTTGTATATTTTTCAACGCTCCCTCCCCTTGAGATTTTACCCTGGCGCTGCCCCTGCACACGTGCGCTGTCTCGCGAACATACTAGTCTTCAACACTATGATCAGAATTTTCGGTCTCGCAAGTATTTGAGTCTTGGGTCTCTTGGGTATTCGGTCATCTAATAACCTTGTCATACAGTCACTGCTTATTGTACTACACTAGAGTGTGTGAAAACCGTTGTGTTGACCACGTAATTACTATTGTTACCGAGAAAGTATGCTATACTAGTTAATCTGTTTTTATTAATATCATTATGAAGTTGTAGTTATAATTTGAATGAAGGAAATGTTTATGAAAATGATTTGTTTTATGACATAAAATATAATTGCAAATGAGAGGAATCACGTGTGTACGGGGGCCTAGGCAATTAGCCACGCAGTGATCAATTTGGAAACTGGGTTGGGCTTCAAAACGTTTGGAAATTCGAGACAAATGGTGTTAGATTCATAACCAGGTTTTATAGCTAATTGTGATTTTGTATTATTACCATGTCTCAATAGCTAAATAGGTAATATAATGAGATGGTGCGTGCATGGGGAATTTCCAAATTCATGAATTTGAATGGAATATATTTATTCGCGAGAAATCTTCAACAAATTGTTATAAATTAAGATAAACGCACTACAGTGCCAGATTCTTGTAGTCTTTTCATTTGAATTGCTTTGAAGTATAACCCAAATAGTCATAAAAATCAGAACGTAACACAGACCAAACATAAAAGTCATACCTGCTAGACATAGTGGCGATAACTGACTTATTATTAATTTTATCGCATTTATGAATATTTTTATTATAATTATTATCAACATTTTTTTGAAAGACAATTATCCATTGAGGATAGGAATTAGTTATGCTAATGTGCTGTTTGATTTTTGTTATTAAGTAAACTTCAAAGAGTATGATTGTGCGTTTTGAGCAATTGATATTAATGGCTCACTTTGAGTACCTGAAATTGGTTCTTTATTATGAAGAAAATGCACATGTTTGTATAAGTGCCCATATTGTACAGAGTGTACTGAGTGTTAATAATTGGTCATTGCACCATGATATTGCTTGGGAGAAATAAAAACGTATTTGTTTTTTCTCACGAAATGCAAAAGAAATATATATTTTCTACGTTTACTCATTCATATTGTCCCCTTGTCTTCCTGAAGGGTGTATGTATATTGATTTGTATTACATGGATACATTCATATTACAAAGTCAAACTTCTTATCTAACCCCTTGTACGCCAGTTTATACACACATACACTCTAACACACACGGTATTGTTTCAGTTAACAATCTCAGCCAGTGGATAAACTAGATAATCGTAATGATATATATTTTTTTAATTATGGTTCCACACTGTTAGGAAGACAACATAACTTGCGTAGTGCACTGAAAAAACACCGCATACATACATACATACAAACATGTATGCGTACATATAGTAGGGGGGCCAATGTAAAATTTTGTGAATGTCATGTTAATTATTGGCAACATGTATAAACGTATTCTACGTGGTCTGACTATTCAGAAAAAACATTTTTTAGTTGACCTTTGGTGACCTTGACACAAGGTCAAAGTTCAAAGTGGTCAAACATCGTCCAAAGTATATTGACCTTGGTATCAAAATGTGGCAAATTTCACAAGGAGCAAGTATAGTGACATTTGTTTTGTTATTTGACCTTTCGTTTTTTGTTATTTGCAAAAAACCTAATTACAAACATAATTTGCATAAATTTACCTGTATTCAGACTAGTCCAATCTAGAGACCACGGAACCATCTTTTGTATTTTTTTTGACGGATTCTAGTCAATTTGAGGTTGCTGATTCTAAATTTGATGAGTGCCAGACACAAAAATCGTATTTGGAAAAACACAAAAATTCAAAATGGCCCCAAAACTATTAAAAAGGGGACTACGGTCACATTAGCGTGCACATTTCAGTCATCATTTTCAACGTGTACACGTTTTATTGATGGATTCTAGTCAATTTGAGTGTACTTATTCCAAATCCGATGGATGTCAGACGGGAAACCTTCAACGTTTTTATAAAACAGCAAAAAATCAAAATGGCTGCCGAAACCACTAAAAGTCTGCTAAAGTCCCATTACCGTCTAAATTTCCGTCATCTTTTCCAATGTATACGTTTTATTTTGATGGATTCTAGTCAATTTATCAGTGCTGATTCCAAATCAGGTGGGTGCCGAACAAAAAACTTCGGGTGTTTTTGTAGAAACGCCAAAATTCATAATGGCTGCCTACACCCCGATAAAACCCGATATATTGGCCCTTATTAAAGTGCATGTTTAAATCAAATTTTGGACATATTAAAACTTTTTTGATGGAATCTAATCAATTGAGGGTGCTGCCTCAAATCAGAAGGAAGTCGGAAGAAGAAAAAATGAGCATTTTTGACACTCTATATTTTGAAAACGATGATCAAAATGCGTACGGTACTAAGAGCCTTTTCAAGGGTTTTAGCAGCCATTTTGATATTTGTGTTTTTCCAAAAACGCTCAATATTGGGAGTCTGGCACTCATCAATTTGATCCAGCACCCATCAAATGACAAATCCGTCAAAAAAATACAAAAAAATGGTTCGTGTCCTCTAGATTGGACTAGTCTGAATACAGACAAATTTATGCAAATTATGTCTGTAATTAGGTTTTTTGCAAATAACAAAAAAAAACACGAAAGGTCAAATAGCAAAACAAATGTCACTGTACTTGCTCCTTGTGAAATTTGCCACATTTTGAAACCAAGGTCGATATACTTTGGACGATGTTTGACCACTTTGAACTTTGACCTTGTGTCAAGGTCACCAAAGGTCAACTAAAAAATGGCAACATGGTTTTTCTGAATAGTCAGACCCAGTAGAACACGTTTATACATGTTGCCAACAATTAACATGAACTATATAAAATCACTATTTTTATGACATAGGCCCCTCCACTAATACATACATACTTACTTATACTTACTTGCTTACTTACTTACTTACTTACTTACTTACTTACTTACTTACTTACTAACATACTTACTTACACAGAACAAAGAAATAAAGAAAAAAATTCCGGATGAAATAAAAATTTAGCACCGGTTTGTGTACTAAACAAAACTAGGGTTACAAGTATTCAACAACATAATTCTTGTCAATTTGTTGAGATCGTAAGAATTTCGAAATTTAATAACCTTATTCATAGTTGCCAGATTTTTCCTAAACTTTAACTGATGTGTTTCCTTGATTGTTTTCGGCTTCTATTCCGATTGTGATTAGCCTGGAATTCTACTTTCAAATAAAAGAAATCCGAGGCCTATACAAAAATCCTGTTCACAAAATTTTTATCAGAGCATCATCTGACGGAGAGATGTTTCTTTCTTTATTTTCTAGAAAGGTAAATAAAGTCCCAGATCAGGAGAGCATCCTTCCCTTTAAAACATTCCTCGAAGGGTAACAGAATGCGGTCAAATGCACTCTGCGCTCATTTGCATAAGTGGGAAGGGGCATGTGGGGAGGTGTATTACACGAGGTGGCATTCCCCATACCCACGGGGGAAATGCTCGGTCAACGGAGACGGGCGACCCACAGAGTTTGAAATTTTCATTAAGGACTTTACGAATGCATCTTATCACAGCTACTACCTCCTTCCAGTATGTCCATGCTCCTTTCAATACACAAATAGCGCACCTGAACGATTACGATTATCACCATATTGTGATATTTACTCCCCGGGGATATCAATATGATTCGAATATATGAATATAACGAACGACCCAAGTCCATTTTGGAAATCTGTCTTTATTGTTCCATATGAAACCAAAGATGACACTTGTAATTAACTAAAGCATTACGGTATTGTTACTAGATATCTACAAATTATGTACTAGAAATTTGAATAACTTGAGTTGTCGACTTTGGTTTCATATGGGGCAATAAAGATGAATGCCCAAAATGGACTTTGGTCGTTTTTATATTCATATATTCATTTCCTACTAACGAGATCACAGTGATCACAGTGATACTCTGTCTCACATACCTCGCGATCACATTCTTTTACTCCTCCTCCTCCTCCTCCTCATCATCATCATCATCATTATCACCATCATCATCATCATCATCACCATCATCATCATCGTCGTCGTCATCATCATCATCATTATTATCACCGTTATCATCTTTGTTAATTTAGAGTAATCGTGCAAGTCATCTTTCCTTTAATACAAACGTAGACGATTTTGTTTATGTAAATGTTTGAAACATAATCATGTTTAATTATCACACCTCTTCTGGGAAGCCGCGTTGAAACTCGTGTTCACACGCAGGAAACGTACAATCAGTGTTAAGATTAATCTCACAGTTAGTTGGATATGACAATGTTACCGACCGGCAGGTGGTATAATAGATGAAACCCATTAGACGGTGTGACAGGACTGAATCGAAGACAGAAACTGGGTACACACTTAAAGGAACACGTTACTATATGAGGCACGACGGAATCTCTCTCCCTCCCCTTCCCCCATTCCCTCACACACACGCAGGCGCTCACACATATACACATACAGACAGACAGCCACATACAGACAGACAGCCACACACACACACAGCCACACATACTTACACACAGAAACAGACAAAGACATAAACAAACCCACGGAAACATGCACAGATAGAAAACTATACCGAAATGATTGGGTAGAGGGGCGTACTTGAATGTGGTTTTAATGAGGACATGTAACGGGGTACGTTCCGATTGCATAAGACCTTGTAAAATTAAGGACGCCCTTGGGTTGAAATTAAAGGACATTGTATTATCACGATATGTTTGGGATGAATGGGAATGATCTGGGAAGATTCTTACTTTAAATCATAATGCTAATCGTTATTCCGTTCGACATCAAAGAGGACTCATACCCGAGGACGTCCTCGATCGTTTGGTAGTGTCGTTGTCCTATCGGTGAAAAACCTCATTTGGGCCAGCGCACACACACCACACACACACACCACAACACACACACAACACACAACACACACACAACACACACACACAGCACGAACTCACACACAGGACAGATAGCATCTCACCCACACACATCACACACACACACACCACACAACACAACATCGCCACAGCACACACACACTCCCCAGCTTCTTCCCCGACTCCTACTACTAGCTCGACAATCCGACGAACAGCACAATAGGCCATTCTCCCACCTCCGGTTTATCTCCCCGCGTCAGCACACTACACACACACACCACCACACCACACACACACACAACACACACCAACACAGTATATCAGCACACACACACACAAACAATTCAACATCAACAAATGTATATGTTTTTGCTGGTTTGACACTGGTTCACATAGCACACATCCATTCATGCACCGGTGCATATAGAATGTATATCTCACACCACAAATACACAGACACATAGCACAACAATCATGAAATCATTCTGTATCCGAAACATCCGTCACACAGGCACACTCCGCTCTATCCATAGCATCCCAGCACCGACACCACCTCACCACACTACTACCTTAGAAACACAATTACATTGATTTGGGCTCTAGGAGTGCTGTTGTTTCACTACACATTATGTATTCAGTCTATTCGATCACACCAGTCACTACACCACACTACACAACTACACACAACACCAATTTGTTCAGGTTCAACACACACACACACAAGGCATATCTCTCTTCTTTATTCGTATAATTTATTGTTGTGATATATTATTTATTTATTTATATTACAATGTCTTTTTATATCACACAACAACACACCATTGACGAGATCGGTCACAATATATTTGCACGGTTGCTACTGTGGAGGAGTATGCGCCGACTCTCGATTCAGTTTTTTCCTTCAGTCCATCCACACGCTGACGCCACAGCGCCCACAGAACACGCCCCGCCTGCCGCCCTCCCGCGCAGGGACGGTTACCGCCGTACACACAGACAACAAACGCATCCACCCCGCCCACCCATAGCATGACTCATATTATCACAATAGTGTCTCCTTTGCTCCACGAGGTGGATACTACCCTCCACCAGTCGGGATCGTGTGCTCCTCACCTATTGGAGTCTTTCAACTATAAATACATCTTAAGATCGGCGAGTTATTGTTGAACCCTCTGACATATCACACATGACACCAGAATGGCAATACACTGTATTTTAAGGATTCTTTTACTCACTATCATGCTTGGTTATGTTGGTAATAAGATACTAAACATCAACACAGATACAGAAAGGCAGGCAGTACAGACCTGGCTAAGGCTAAGATGCACTATAAGCACATCACAATGATAGATGCAATTAATTGATCACAAATAACTAAAATGAATACGATAAGATACGCTAAAATAATACGATAGAGATGAATAGATAGAATATATATAATAACGTCAGAAAATAGATGATAGATGGATAGATACAGATCAGAATAGATATAGATGAGAAGATACGACTAGCGGATGAGATATGCAATGATAGCATAAGTAACGAGATAGATGTAGACAACGAAGATAGCCACTAAGATAGATGATGTAGAAAAGAAACGATACACCCACGAACGCAGACAGTATTGGCTCGTACGCTAGCATAGGATAGATCAAAGCGACTAGAATCAGATTAGATCAACAGAAAGAAAGAGATAGATTAATAAATAACATTAGAGTAGAATCAATACCAAAGCATGATTAATAAAATTAATAGGATCGGCTGGACATAGATAGGCCAGAATAGAATTAGATAGGATTAAGACACATAGATAGAGAAAGAGATATAGCATAAAATAAATATGAATAGATAAATAGAATAGATAAATAGATGGAATGGATAGATATATAACTGAATAGATAAATAGATAGATAGATAGATACGATACGATAGAAGATAGATTAGATATGATAGATAGATAGATAGATAGATAGAATAGATAGATAGATAGTGATAGATACCTGTAGATGTCGTAAAGTGCATTTTTATAAAAATGTATTTATAGATCATGTACTGTACATAGTACACGGATACATGTTGAAATAGAAGATTTAGATCTGATCAGACCAATATAAATATCTTCTGTACGCAAATATGTGTATGTAGTATAGTGTTAATATATCTTCTACATTGTATCTTTTAGAAACGCAGCATAAGCGCGTTATAAATGGTGATTTATTTATTATTTATTTATATGTAATACAGACATACACAATTCATGTACCAATATACAGTTCACGGATATACATACTGTATATTTACGTACAAGATCTATAGTATTAAATCTGTATGTATGTGTGTGTGTGTGTGTGTGTGTGTGTGTGTGTGTGTGTGTGTGTGTGTGTGTGTGTGTGTGTGTGTGTGTGAATGGGTGTATGTTAATGGGTGTGCGCGTGTGTCTGTGTGTGAATGGGTTTGTGCATGTGTTACTGGGTATGTGTGTGTGTGTGTGTGTGTATGTGTCTGCCTGTCCGTCTGTCTGCGTGGTTGTGCGTTTGTGTGTGCCTGTGTATGTATACCTGTGTTTGTTTGTTTGTGTGCGGGGGGGGGGAGGGGGGTTCACCGGGTCTCTAGAACATTCCTTATTCTGAACTGGCTGGTTTATTCTCAAAAAAGCAGACACACCCAGTCCACCCAGTCCCCCTTCCCCACACCCACATTACATGTTGATCTCAGGTGACCCTTGCCACATTCACTAATTTGACTTTAGGGCTGTGTCTATGACCCCTCCCCACCCCCTGGAGAAGAAGAAACATCATCCATTGCGACTTTTTATCCTCTCACTCAATAGATGTGATTATTGAGCAGTAATGTCTTTGAAACACTGCTCACGAGACCAGTCCAACTACCCAACCCCCCCCCCCAACAAAAACAAAAGAAAAAATTAAACTCAGGTACATGTACATGAAATACATGTAGTTGTGACAGTCCTTGAACTAAAAAGGATTCTTCAAAATAACTGATTTCTACCAGAACACTTCCCCTGCATACCCACCCCAAATACCCCCACCTCATAAAATAGGGGAAAAGTTTATATCAGTGGAGTGGCTCTAAATATCTATACACTGTATCACTTGGGATGATCTTTGTATAGGCCACTGGCTTTTCCTGATCCCCCACTTTAATAATTGTGACCCAGTTTTGTTAATATGTGTGTCATATAATGCATGTACATGCTTGTATCTTTGATCTTGTGTTACTCCTTTATTGTACAATTGTAAGAGTGTCTCTTTTCCTTTTGTTTTTTCATTGAGAATAAAAAAATAAACCTTGAACTTGAATTGAATCAAATTACATACACAAAAGCTTGGTACCCAAGTCAAATGATGATACCCAACTAAATTGAGCCAATATCAGTATTTAGTTCTACTCTTCATCATCAAACTAAAGAAAGAATGTTATACTACTATTCACAATCAGAGAAACAAAATCACAGTCTGTCAGTGTTTTGTAACAAAGCATTTTATTTCATAAATACAATAAGAAAACAAATCAACTGATTTGCCTTTTTACCAACAAAACCCCACACAAAACAATGAAATTACCAGGTAACAAACAAATATTTTATTTTAATGCGAAGGGGGGAGGGGGGAGGTATGAAACAAGACGTGATGCAGGACAAACTAGGTATCACATTCAGAGTTCATCTCATATATGACCCAATAGGTCCCCACTTGTTTGAAAGAAGGTCACAAAGACATTAGGGTCATTAAGGTAGCAGGTCAAGAAAAAAATCTGGTGTACCTCCAACTGGATTACCACAGACATCTGAGAAACAAATTCCATAACTTTCCAGGACTCATTTTTTGCCTTTTTCCATATTTAGATAAGGTTAGCAGCATGTAAGTGGCATACGAATATTGTCAGTTCAAACTAGAAGGCTGCGATGATCAAACACGGCCCAATATGCGAACTATCAATTTGCATGGCTTTGGGAGATTATTTTTCCATTATTTTTTAGGTTTTTCCACGACTATGGAAACACTGCTTTTCTTAAACTCTTCAGCAGAGCTGCCAACACTCACAGGTTTCGATCTGGAAGATTTCAAAGAACAAATCAGAGATATGTATTTCATATATGATACAATCAATGACACCTTTTGGTAATCAATGACATAATTAACTTGTCAAGCTGTGGAAATATCAGTAAATTTTCATGGAACCTCCTGCAGAATTGGGGGAACTAGGCATCTCTAATTTAGGTATTCAAGAACAATCTGACAACCTATTACACGAACTTTGTGTAATTACACTTGAAAAATAGATAGATAGATAGATAGATAGATAGATAGATAGATAGATAGATAGATAGAAAGATAGATAGATAGATAGAGATAGATAGAAAGAAAGATACACAGACAGGCAGACAGTTGGCTAGGTAGGTAGCTAGGTAGATAAATGGACAGATCATTATTGATCAACAGAAAGAAAGATAGATAGATAAATAAATAGATAGAACAATAGATAGATAGATAAATAAATTAATAGATCGATGGATAGATAGGCAGATAGATAGATAGATAGAACATAGATAGAGATAGAGATATAGATAATAAATAGATAGAAAATAGATAGATAAATAGATGGATGGATAGATATATAGATGGATAGATAAATAGATAGATAGATAGATAGATAGATAGATAGATAGATAGATAGATAGATAGATAGATAGATAGATAGATAGATAGATAGATAGATAGATAGATACCTGTATATGTCGTAAAGTGCATTTTTATAAATGTAGTTATAGATCTATGTACTGTACAAGTACACGATACATGTTTGAAATAGAATATTTAGATCTGATGCAGTAGCCAATATAATATCTTCTGTACCAAATATGTGTTATGGTGTATAGTGTATATATCTTCTACATTGTATCTTTTAGAAACGTCAGCATTAAGCGCGTTATAAATGTGATTTATTTATTATTTATTTATATGTATACAGACACACACACACAATATCCCAGTAACACATGCCACAACGCCATTCACACACAGGACACACGCGGCCCACACCCACCCATTAACCTCGCCATTCACACGCACACCACACCCATCACACACACACACACACACACACACCACACACACACACACACACCATACATACTTTTTGAATACTATACAGAGTGCTTGTTCGTCTAAATATACAGTATGTGATATCAGTGAACATGTATATTGGTACCATGAATTTATGTCTGT
>JZLH01S0007548.1:0-15063 GCA_001188425.1 Eucidaris tribuloides
GCCTTTTATACTCATATCGCTCTCCAGCCCCCCTCTCTTCTCTTTCCCTGGCCAAGAATGCAATTGTCTCGCAAGATTTTTTTTACACCAAACTATTCATATTCGATCACTCTGCGTGACATTTTCGCCAACGCTTTCTCATATTTTCAGTAGGAAGCTGTATACAACCCCTCCTAGACATTTTTGTAAATCTCAATTGAATTCTATAGTTTGACATTTCCATTTTATTATTTTAATGCTGATGTCTGTTACAGGTAGGGCCTAGATATATGAATTTAGGACATCACCATGGTTCAAGTATAGAGTCATAAAAATTTATGATCCAAGCATAAAGAATATAAGTAAATGGCATAAAAAAATTCAGAATTAAGTTTGAATAGTTTTGAAAAGACGCATGCTACAGCTCTTACATACAAATGCCATAAACAAACAAACAGAGAATAAATGGGGAATACAAAATGAGAGAAAAAGGTGATTTATTTTTGGCTTTATCATTAGTGTAGGCTCCACTGTATATGCTATGATGCATGCACACCAAAAAGCTTTAGCATGTTGTCCCAAGTCTATTGTACCAACTGCCTCTGCCAACAAAAGAACAACATTATAATTCTCATTCCTGTCTCTCCAAAACTTGTCAATATTTCTAAGGAATAAATTGATGCAGTTACGAACACAAAAACCTCACATCTTAATTTGAAAGAATGTATTTGTCCACATCCATGTCGCATGATTGGAGAATTCATCGAATTTCACGACCGCACGGCCAGTCTTTTTTAAAACCGCATGACCATACGATCCTTGACAAGAATTGAGAGACCGTCTTGTAAATTGGATCTGTTGTACAGTACACATATATGATGATGATACCTAAGATACGCTTTACAAGGTATTTGAAAACACAATTCTACCAACCGAGGAAATCCAAAACCTGAAAATAGCAAGCTAGGCCTCTGGGACAAATGCCCTGTGAAATCACATGAGGGAGAGCCACATAAATGCAAACCACTAAATTAATGAAAAATACACTGCAATACATTGACAATATACATGTAACACCACGTCTACATTTTAACAGATGTTTGAGGTACATGACAAATCCCATTGAAATTTCACCTGATGGATTTATCTCACATTTTGGTACAATTTTCATTTAATGGATTAACAAATCTTACATTACAATTTATTTTGGGAGGCTACACAATTTTCTTTCAAATTTTTTGTTTCAGAGGATTTTGATTTAGCTTAATTGAAAATTAATTGTTTTAAGAGATTATTTTCTGGGTTAATTTTTGTTTCAGAGTATCAAACAATAATTCTATGATAACAATTTTGTTGTAGGGGATTAACAAATGGTAAAGTTACTGTATACGGGGACTACCAAATCTTATGGAATTTTAGTTGTTTTGGGCGAAATTTGAAGTACAAATGTCATGAAAGAATTATAATGGTTTTAGGGACTAGTCTCACAATGTGCATTTTTGTTTCAGGGATTAACAAAATTTATTGATATATAATTTTGTTCTGTGCAATTAACAAATTTCTATGCATGTTTGTTTTCTATAGTTTCATGTTATGTCTTGTTTTGTTTTAAAGGATTAACACCTCTTTAGGGATTAACACATCTATACGGATTAATACATCTTCATGGATTTTTGTTTTGAACATATGAATATATCATATCCAATCATATATAATTTATCAACATTATGCGTATTTGCTTGACTCCTGAAATCTTATTCAAACCACTATAAAAGAACAACCGTTCGTAAATCTAAATTTGTCAAATTTTTCATCATGACATCATAATTTTATATTTTAGAATATTCATTTTTCATTGCCACACTTGCATTCTTGTTAACTGCACAATTTCTGCTAAATGCTCCAAAACTCAATCCTCCATTTATCTTGTCAGTTTCTATCTTTTATACCTATAGCTATATCAATCAATTCAATTTCATATAGTATTACAATAATTAATCTGTACCAAATTCATTTAAACTGTTGTCAACCTATCTTATATGTTCTCATCTGTTAATGTGTATAATGTATTTTGTATCTATGTTAAATATATTTTCTACTTATATTGTTTATTTGTATATTGTAAGTGCGAACAAACAAAATTTCCATATTATTGGACAATAAAGACGAACTTATGAACTTAAAATGTTTAAGGTCGGAAAATAGTGATATATTTGTCAGTTGTGTGCTTCGATATTAACTCGTTGAAGACTGAGAATGAGATAGGTATCTTGGGCTGGGGTCGATGGAGAATACAAGTATATTTTAAAGTGAACTCAAATCACCTCCAGTGGGTTAAAGAATACCTTGTAGCGAGACACTATACAGTGCTGCTACAAGGATTTCTACATTACACTGCAAAAGTTCAACAATTTTAGGAATATTAGATTTTGTTGGACCTGAAACCAAATAATGTTATGAATGATTTTTTTTTCCTCTTTCATCAGAGCATCTCGCAGAGAAGCTATCTGCCAGGAAGCCGAGCCAGGAGGTCACCCAAGGCCGCGGCTGCAGCTCACACGAGAAAAGACCCGGGACGATAATCGGCAGGCACTTAGCGGGTCCGGGGCAGGCCGGGGATTGGCGGCGGGATTTGTCGGGGGTTTGAACACGGCGGTGACGAGCCCCCAGTCTTTGAACGCGGAGCGAAAAGTGGAAAAAAAAAAGAAGGAGCTGATGCCGAGAGAGCAAGCAAGCGAGCGAACAAGATGAGGAGAGATGGAAAGAGAGGGGGAGAGAGAGGGAGAGAGTCGGGGATCGCGTCCGAGTGATTGATTTTTCACCAACAGGTGTGCGGCACGCGGGATTATCCGCTGGGTCTTTGTCGGTGGCGTAAGTGGGTAGGTGAGAATTAGGGGAGAGGGTATGTGAAGGGTCGGAGGCAAATGTGACTCTTACAAAGCAGCGAGTGAGATGTAGTCCAAATATAGTTTTGATCCAAAATAAAACCTTCTCATCAATCTTTCACAAAATATTCTGTTGTCATCCCAGACATCAGAAAACAACATCACACCTACTGAAAATTGTTCATAGTGACAAATTGTGATATTTAAACAGTGCAGATCCATTTTGACCTTCATTAGCTTTGCTAATTCCTGGAATCAGTTTAAGAAATTGTTACAACATACCCTTTCCCCAAGTCATAACAGAGTGACATTTTGTAAACACAGTGATTGCACTATGAAAAGCATGCCAAATAATCATCATCATCATCATCATTACCACTATCCTCCTCCTATGCATCATCATCATCTTAACTCTTTGCCTGCTGACTTAATTCTCAGGGGATAATAATGATGATTGTTAGTTTGATATTTTCTTTAAATCTTGTTTCCCTTATTGCACCATTGATATTGGAAATTATTCTACGTTGCTTATGCATTATGGCTATTTGTTAGCTTTTCTAGTACAAACGTAACAGAGAAAACTAATTATTACGATTGTTGATTTTAATTGTACGAATGTGCAAAATTGGAACATTAGCGTGCAAAGGGTTAATGTGATAATTATTTCAGAACAGGTTTCAGCAGGCACTAAATTTGAAGGGACTGACACTGTCATAAATAATGAAGGAAAGATAAATGGATAATTCTCGGCTGCACAATATACAATGAATCATTATTGGCTGATGCACATAAAGGTTGTATAACCTGCCGAATCTTCGCAAAAAGAATTATACTCTCCAAAACTGCTAATTATCACGTGATATACCCCCACGATCTCCACATTGCCCGGCCGATGCACCCGACATGGGATGTAAAAAAAAAACGAAGAACACACACCAAAAAGAACTACCTCGATTCCCCCTCTTGCAAGTGACACCAGCTCCGGCTCCCGGCTACACTCGGCCTCGGGCTACGACAACATGGACCGAATTCATAATCGTGGCAAAACGAAAAAAAAAAAAAAACTGGCAAAACAGCTACACGTGGGCTATCTACGGCATACAGCTTTACAGTTTAGAGCATTAGTAGCCGACAGCTAAATTCGGACCATCACTTGTTTGCAAGCCGCGGTGAGGTTATTAAACTCCTCTCCAGTGGAGAAGCTTCCGGGGGGCACCACAAGGGGCTGAATGCGTGTATGCGCCTCTGTCAAACTTTAGTAATACCCCCTTCTTTTATATACTCAGAACATTTAAATGTAGTTAAAAAGTATGGCTGGAACTTCTTTAAGCACAACATACACCTGAACGAAGTGACCGTTTACTATACGATCTTAAAAAACGTATCAACAACCCCCCCCCCTTTAAACAAATTCGTACCGACTCCATGCCTACAATTTACTCTTCACTGCTGTACAAGGCTCAGAAGCTCCAAAGTGGGGCTTGTTAGCGGGTCGGTGCGTGTGGTAATGGTTACGGCTTTTTTGTAAGCGAACAGCATTCCACAAAATGCATCCAATGCGTGAAAAAAAAAGAGGCTTGAACTTCCTTGAACGGCTGAGCGTTAAATTTCATTAGAACCTCATCACGAAATGTGCCGTGGTATGATGAAAGGTCAACGCTAGAACATATGATGGGCTCCATAATAGTCTTGTTCACATGGCATTTTTATCTTCAGTGATTACAAATACAAACTTTGCCCTTAACAACACATTTGTTCACATAATGTAGCTTACCATCGATGGTAACATTTCTAATGAGCACAGCTTGATGATAAAGTCCCAAGCATGCTACAAATTTTTCCATGCATGGCTGCATTTTAGTAGGATTTTAGACAGTGTGGCAGGGGTCAAGCTTTAACAACAAGTTTGTTGATAACTTCGTTCACACTACCACTTAGTCTGACATTACATTAGTGGTAACCCTCTGTTAATCAGCTATCTACGACTTACTTAAAGTTTAAATCCCTGGGAGATCTCTTATCATCGAAGGTAGCTAACAGTGTGAACAGAACAACATCATCCACGCAACGGTACCAGGGAGGGAGTGAGAGAATTCTGAAGACAGCCCAGAGCTGTTTTCCTACTAAATCTTTGTGTTGTTATCAGCCAAGATCATTGCAGATTTCTAACTGTGTATTAAGACCATTATTATTCCTTGCTCCAATGTTTGAAAAAAAAAAATCGTTCAACTTGTGCCTGAGGGAGAAAACAATTTCATGCATGCATACATGCATGAGTAAGCTTTTTCATTTCATAAAAGAGGAAAACAAAACTGTAAAAAGCAGAACAAATAGCTATTTTCTCTCCCCTCCCCTCTTTTTAACAAAATTGTTCATAAAATCAGTTGCAATCTAATTGATTGGCAGCTGCATAGTTTAATATATATTATGTACACGTACTTCAAAATATGGTAAACTATATTTCAAACTAAAGGGGGGGGGGGGGGGTTGACTGTAAAAAATTAACTGAAGTGTTCACAAATCAAAACATATTTATCTTGACTTGACTGCCAGTCGGTAATATTTGCACTGAGTGGAAATAAGGGACTATAACTGTTTCTCTCTTTGCTTATACTTCCAAAATTTGGTGATCCTGCACCTTTCTACCTCTCTCCGTCTCTCTTTCTGGTATAATTTCCTCTTCAATATTCAGTCCCTTCATCTCCATCAGTTCTTCCCCCTCTAAAACTGTAATAGTTTCTACCAATTTTCCTTTGATGAAAGTTAAGAATTTTGGCAAACTCCATTTGGCTATGGGGGATGCACCTTAGTATTTGCAAGAGGGACAAGGGGTGAAAATTAAAGCATTCTGTTTCACCAGGTGTTGGCCCCAGCGTATCGCAACCTTGATCTGCGACAGCGTGTGAATAAAGAAGCGGATACGGTTAAATAAAATATGAGTTTCGGATAAGATTTCATTGCAGTCATATAATTCTACCACCATGACCTTCTAAGACAAGATCAGCTAATCCCCTGAAATGTTTCCCACAAAAAAAACTTTTCAAAAACAAAACGAGGCTTCTAAAATTTAATAACTTTATATATGATTTGTACTGACAAACAATATGACCTCACAGAAGTTATGTTTTTGTCCCCACGGAAAACAAAGAAAATAGTAAAACAAATAAATAAAAAGGATTTATTGTGGCAATTCTCTTGCTCTAAGAAATTCATAAAAAGGCTATGAAATGTACCTTTACATGACATCACATTAAACTGAAGTTATGTTATTTTGAATTGTGTTTACTTCACCTCTATCAATATCAAATTAACCCTCAAAAACTAAAGAAGAAATGAGAAGTTGGCCACAAACAGATTAGTTATCTATTTGTTTAGCCTTAGATTGTCAAACTTTATGAAAGCAGAGATAAATTTCCCAAAAGAAAATTAGTCTGATATCGTTTTTTTACAGAGTACAAACTGCATGAGATTGGACAACTCTCGATAGTTTTGGGCCTCACTTTCCCACGAACTACGAGAAGTCTTTGGAGTTTTGCCCCCAGAAGATGGTTTTGTGCAACGGGGGAACGATCTCCAGAAACTTTCTATGATGACAATAAAAGATGTTGTTTGGAAATAGTAGAAATGTCAATATGTATTACTATTAGAACATCTGCACAGTTATATGAAAATATGGAATTTACTGTAATTCTTTTGTGACTCATCTTTTTTTTCTTGGACAAATTGCTTAGTTCTACTATTATAACCAATCATTAATCCACATATTTTTGCTTGTACCCTGTACTAAATGCAATACCACTTGACCATTGCATGTATTTTCTATGTGTTTTATAGGGAAAATCCTGGAAAAAAATAGAATGGTATCAATTCTGAAAATTTAAAATGAATTCTACTTTTTCCTCATTGGTCTCACATAAACTAAATACACTGGATCTGTGTGTACATTGCAAAAGTTCACGACCTACAGATCTACTGTTCAGAGAAGCATAAGGCATTTCACTTCATCAGCAAATCAAGGGGAATCTTTTCAGCAAAAATGTTCTGGAATATTCCCACTGCCAAAAAAACTCTTAAATTTGATACACTAAACATTTCATTTCTTTAATTTCCAAACCATAATTCTTTATCGTCATGCTTGTACGGAACAGGGGAACTGCGTTGACCGATGGCAGACTATTTGGAAACATTTTGAGGTATAGTAATACATTTAAAAAGTGTTGTCAAAAAGATTAGATGACATGTCTAGATATTGTTTTAATGTGGATAAAATTCCATTTTATCAGAATAGCAGTCTACACGATGACCATCCATAGTGGATTTCTTATATTTTTGGAAAAACCTCATCTGTAAGATCTACAGATGACAGCAAGGTTATTTGAAGATGGTAACAACGTACAGACATGACTTTGAAGAAGTGGGCAAAAGCGACATACACTTATGACTTATTTAACTTGACAAAACAGGAAATGTTAATTAAAAAATGGGGGAGAGGTGAGATGTACGTAATGCATTTCTACCTTATTGAGTCAAAGAATAAAGAAGTCGGATCAAAATTATTAACTCTTAACATGCTGAAGTCGCAGATCTGCACCAAATAATACACATAGAGCCCATAGAGGTGCAACTCCTCTGGCATGTTAAGAGTTCAAACTTAAGTAGCCTATAGTATGAGGAAATCAGACAAATATTAATCAATCTTTCAATCTTTCAGTAAGAATAATTTTATCATACCAGACATCAGAAAAACAACATCAAATTCAAACCTACCAAAGTGGCCTCGAGTGACAATTGCGCTTTTTAAATAATCGGCAAACTAGAGAAAATTTCATGGGGGGGGGGTGAGGGGGGTGGGAATGGGGAAGGAGGGGGGGGGGGCATTTACCAAAACTTTACATTGCCTTTAAAGTTTAAATCTTTCACTACCACACTCAGACTATTATGGGCAAAGTCTACAGAATGCTGATGTTACGGAAGTGGGAGGATTAATGCCTTAGCATCTTCTGTGGTGTCAGGTTTCCATGGCAACAGTGATTAAAAGATGAAGAGGGTCTGATGAACGAAAAATGACACATTTTGCAAAAAAGTCATTTCGCGCATCGACTTACGAGTCCGGTACCCAATCGAGGTCTGATATCAACGTTTGTTATCTGCGTTGACATATAATAATGGCAAGGTAAGAGCATATTTTGTGTCTGATGCTACAAGTCAATCAAAGACTATCTACTGAATCAAGAGAGTCAATACATTGTTATCAAATTTCATCTTCTTCTTTATTGAACTGCAATTCTAGATTTTGGATATAACCGGTTGCAAGATATATATTTTGACACACTCAAATAAATTCGGCAGAGAGGGAAAGAGACAGGAAGGCTAAAAACTAGACGAAGATGAGTTGGTCGTCTGATGTCGAAAATAAAGTTGGCTACTTGAAGTTCCATAATGATATGGCAGAGATGCTGAAGATTCTTACAATTGAGAAGGAAAACATACTTCGCAGAATGCCATAATTTTGAAACCTCTTTTCCAGAGAACTAATCCTTCAGATACCAGTAACACATTCAGTCAACATAGTTTTGCATGCTTGGAAATGTGTTTGTGTGTGTGAAGAAAAGGGGGGGGGGGTAGTCTAGTATAAAAGCCAATTTGTTGGTATACTTTCAGGTAATACAGGTTTTAACTGTCAATCAAATTTAACATTTACAGTTTGAGGTACATGTTGTGTTATGTAAATTTTGAACTACAAATACTTGATTATGATGATTTTAACTCAGAACATGCCAGAGTATTTAAACATCTATGGACTTTATGTGTATTATTTATGTGGTGCAGATCTGCGGCACGTTAAGAGTTAAGAAGAATTAAAATTAAATGGGTGGGTTTGCAATGCACACATACTACATAAAACAAAATTATTTTTTTATCACAGAATAATTGTACTAAAATAAAAACAAAACAAAACATAAATAAAATCTGAAGTTTCGTTTTCACAGCTCAAATCGAAAAACAATATATCAATTTAATGTATATGTAATGTACACGGTCAATCACAATAAAAGTGCAGTTCCATTAATTTGGAAGACAATATCCAGTACTAATCAATCAGTAGTATACAACATACAAAGATACTCAAGTATAGACCTAGATTTATGTACACGTTCAACACATATCAACAAGCGTACAGTCTTAAAATCTGCATTTCTCCCTCAAAAAAAAAAATTACATCAAATCAGAATGAAACAGAAATTGTTCATCATCTTACGATCTGCCTTGACATTTTCATGAGAATTCATTTTGATGTTACCCTTTTTTTTCTTAAAATTTTCTGTTCTCATCCCCCCTCTTTTTTTCTTTTTTTAATATCGAAGAAGCATATGAATACAGCAACGTGAATGACAGCGGACTTGCCAAGCTAGCCCCAGGCTAGGGGTCTAATATTGCACTACATAGTGAGCACAGATGTCTCCTGCTTACGCTGATGTACTTGTCAATTTGATGAGAAATTTCGCCAAGACGTAGAAAGCAGGAGAAGAAGGAAGAAAGGGATGGGGAGAAAAAAAAAATCAGGGGGAGATAGAACTAAATAATAATACTGGAGAAAACAGAGAGAAGAGAAATTGATGAAGATTAGAGCAAGAGAGAGAGAGACAGGGAGAGCGACTGAGCAGGGTTAGTAACCTCTGGTTTGGAAAGAAAGCAGTGCAGAAAGAGACAGACGTAAGATTGAAAATAGATGGTGAAAGGGGGGGGGGAGGGAATTGGGGGAGAGGAGGGAAAGCTGGACAAAATATCGATGAAGAAGATTTTCGCAAATTGAGCGAGTTTACTCACCTTGCCGAAGCGTGTCGCGTATGAACCCGTGAGGAGGGAATGGAAAATAATTATTGTCTCGTCCAAGTCCCACACAAAAACTCGCTAAAAGGGAAAGGAAGAAAAGGAGATAAATGATCCATTATGGTCTGTTTAAAACATTTGCTAATTAAAAAAAAAAATATATATATATATTTATATACATATGTAAGTTATGTGATTTTAGCACTTTTAGGAAGCAAAATCTTATACATGTACATTAGACTATTTTGGATTCGGGAAAGATTAGATGCGTCAAAAAAACTATCACAAACATGATTCCACAACACAATACCATGACTTTATATCCACAGCACACAATACAAAGATTAGATAAATATTATACTTCCCTGTTCATAAATTTGTATCAAAAACAAAACACACACACACACACACATTTGCGTGGAAAATTGGGCATCAATAATGGTTTTGTTCTCTAGCACTCACACTCCTACCAATTCCGTGGAAAGGCGTGCTCCTGTGGGTCCAGGCGACAATGAATGTTTACTACGCCCGTCACCCAGTGACACCATTAGCAAAGATCGGTCAATGCTATATTCCCCTATCGACCATCTTCTAGATTAATAAGAAAACACTGGGAAAGCAGTCGCGGCTTACCCCGTTTTGACAACTTGCGGTGGTGTGTGTGGACACCAGAGTCAGGAGGAGAATTAATACCAGATGTTATACACTGAAATGCATCTCATTTTTAAGATGGATATCGTGATGTTTCAATAAACTGTCATTTTTACAACACAAAGAGCAAGGTTTGTTTTACCAGAGGATGGCTTCTGCATTTAAAATCACTGTCTATCTATATTTTTTATAAGAAAAAATACCTTTCACAAATTTATCAGCTCAAATTTGGATAAATCACAACAATTATATTTCACATTCACTGTGACTCACACTTCTTGGTCATAACTTCCTAACAATAGTTTTGGCTTAATCAGTTTTCCAATCTCATTTTAATGTCATTAGAATGAAAATTTCATTAAGAGGAATGCTCACACACTTGATTGTACATAAAATTCTTAAACAAGAGTAAAAATAATAACAAACAAAACAGCATTATGAAATGATACATAATTGAATAAGTAACTAACTAGATAGAAAAATAAATTACATTCAAAGAGGGAAATTACAGACAATATGATACCTTGTACAATCTGTTGTTTATTGCAACAACACTATAAGAAATGATAGGTGAATTCATGCCCACTGTTTTCATAATGTTTACATGAATGCTCCATATTTTCTGTGAAAATGTCATCTCCAAGAAATTTGGAACAAAAGCTCAAAAACTATATGATTTTAAGAAAAATGAATTACTTGAATTTACATGTATTTGTATGATTGCCACAAAGATTGATCTTTACTTTGTAGATTTGTTCAGATAAAAAACAACAACTAAGTAGTTGGTATGGAAATGAATGAACTGAATGAATGAATGGATAAATAAGTTAATACAAGAAAATAAATAAATGAACTAAGTAGTTTGAATGTGAATTAATCATACAATGAATGAAAGAATGAAAAATGAATAAATGACATCAATTAACATAATTTAGCAGTTGGTATGACTGAATAAATGAATAAATAAATAAATAAATAAATAAATAAATAAATGAAAATAATAATGAATGAACAAATAAACAAAATAAATAAACATATAAATAAAATAAGAAAACAAAATCAAATCAAATGAATTTCAACTATGTATAATAACTACGTGAAAACAAAAATCTGATAAATAATAGAACGCCAGGAATTAAAGTAAAATTCAATGATGATTCATTTTTACACATAAATAATGATTTCCTCCTCACCTCTAAACCATCCTCCGGCGGCGGCGACGGATTACTTCTTCGACTCCGCCCCGACGACGTCTTGGTCCTGCCTCCGTTCTTGGGCCCCTGCCGCCCCCTCCCCATGCCGTTCGCGTCGTCCAGCTTGATGGACGCGTCTGTCGTGAACGTGTTTTCAACTGCAGGTGGAGGAGAAGAGATTGATGCGGAAGAGAGTGATGATGAAGAGGCTGGGGTAGTTATCAAGTCTGGTGGTGGTCCGTCCAAGGCCGCCACGATTTGGGTGCAAAATGAGAGAGATAGGGAACAACGTGCAGGTTTGTTGGCAAAACGTCTTGGAATCGATCATGGATGGTGACAAGATGATGGATATCAGTGATAAAGTAACTCTTTTCTCAGATAAAAAACAAACAAAAACACAATAAAACAACAATTTTAATAGAGAGTCGCATTGTGTAAACTGATAGGAAGACCACATCAAAAGTTTTTTAACTCTTAATAAGTTGCTAGCGCAATTTTGCACCACAAATTGTACCCCTCAAATAAGTGCTAATAATACAAAAAGCATGGCAGTAAATACAATAGGTTCTTCCATTTTTACATAGCAGAGGGATGGTCCTCTCTAAATCACTCATAAAACTGGTAGGTTTATACTGGATTTTTTCCTACAAATTTGAGATTTTCTGACACAGATTTTTGTGAGATTGGGACATTTTCTATGTACATGTATTTGTGGATTTAAAAAACAAAACAAAACAAACTATATTACTTCACTTAATTCATTGTAATTTCTGAAATCTTAACAACAATGAAATAAAATTACGCCATTAGAAAGGGTATACTTTATTTACTCTTTGTATACAGCATTTTCCCCACAACACGTTTATGTAAAAAGTTGTAGCTGTTTGAATTTGACATTGCACTCCAAGAACTGTTCAATGTGGTATTGTTCAGAAAAGGCTTGGCACCTTAAGAGTTAATCCTAGTTAATGCCAAAGTTTAATCTACACAAAGTGCAGCTTCCCACATTCATCACGGCACAGCTTATTATACCTAATAAAATGAGTGATATCTCAACAAGTTAAGAACTTCCAAACATTTATTTTTTACACCAAATTAAATTGTTTTTTATACTTTTCACAACAGTGTGTAAATGCCATTTATTCAGTTTACTCAATGCACCCAAAATTATCTAGGTTTTGTTGAACATATATCAGTAATAATCAAATTAGACATATCCTATACAGAAGAATTTGAACATTAATCAGTGAATGTGAGAATAACTGAATTTAATATATAACAAAAGGTTTTACAGTTGCCATTTCAAAATCGCACAAACTACACATGTATTGAGGAGCTTAACAGACACTAACACTCAAGTTTATGTTTGATTTAAACTTCTTTTTATTTATGAAACTAGAATGAATATTACACATTTAAACAACTATTTTCACTTGTTTACTTCCAGCAGAATAATTCATCCAAACAAAAACTCTATTCTTTACAAATTACAGAGCCATTTATTTATCTTGAATGCAAGGTATGACATAAGATTTTGAGCATTTTATGTATCTAAAACAGGACTTTGTAAAGTCCTAACTACAGGGCATACTGCAAGGCTCAGGGTTGTTTTTGATTATGTAAACAATGGCTGTTAGGTCAGAATATAACATACCTATTTTTTATTAAACGTACAATAATTGTCATAATTGCAATCATTGTAGAAGTACACCTGTATGATATGGATATAGACGTACTGTACACATAACTGATCATTACTGAAAGTAATTTTGCCCATTGTACTGGACAGTTTATCTTTTATGGAAGCATATCTGGACAAAATCTAGAAACCCCATGCCTACATGTAGAAGATGAAGATGGTAAAATGCCATAAAGGGCACAGCGATGATCACATCATTATTTAGCTTAACAAATACAGCACACGGACAGCAAAGAGGAAAATAAATCAATAATATAAAACATCTATATTAACACCTTTTTTTTTGGCCACACAAGAGGAAAAAACAGCATCGCTGAGAACATCATCAAAATGCATCGGAATATTATCGGGGATAATTTGGGTCCCGCTTGGGGTTTGGGATGCATGTCCACACTTTTATTACTAAACACGAATAAATGTGAAATAAAATGAGGCAAACCATGGGCGATATTAACGGGGAACCAAGCTCGCGATTGTAAGCCGAGCTGGTTCGTGGAGGTGAGGTTGTCAGCGATGGACGTATTTCGTGTCTTGTTTGAAACGGGAGGACAGATTCAGAGCTTATGAATGATGGAGGATAACAGGAAGAGGAGGAGGAGAAAAGGGAGGAGGAGGAGGAGGATAGGTAGATGGACAGATTGGAAATTTGCTTTGTTTTTTTTTGAAGGAGAGAAAGATTTGTGTCTTGTAGTTGTACGAAGGATTCAGAACTTATGGATGGAGGATAAACAGAAAGAGAAAGAGAAGAAAAAGGAGGAGAAAGAGGAGGAAAAGATGATGAGGAGGATAGATAGATTGATAGATAATTCCGTTTATTAAAGGAAAAATTGGATATATTGTGTTCCTTATTTGAAATAGGAAGACAGAATTGGAGCTTATGAATAATAAAGGATAAACAGGAAGAGGAGGGGAAGGCAGAGGAGGAGGACAAGGAAAAGAGGAGGATGGAAGGGAGAAAGACTGGAATATTCCGTGTCTTGTTTGAAAGTAGAGAAGCCTAAAAAAGATGGAGGATAAACAGGAAGAAGACTATGGGGAGGAAGAGGAGGGAAAAAAGAGAAAGATGAAAGAAAGACTGGGCATATTTTGTGTCTTCTTTGAAACTGGAGGATGGATTCAGAGCTTATGAAAGATGGAGGATGAACAGGAAGTAAAAAGGGGAGGAGGAGGAGGACAGGGAGGAAAATAGGAAGATGAAAGAAAGAAAGTCTAGACATATTTCATATTTGTATCTTGTTTGAAATCAGAACCGATTCAGAGCTTGTGAATGATGGAGGATGAACAGAAAGAAGAAGAGGAGGAGAAGGAGGAGAGAGAGAAGGAAAAACAGAGGCAGGAGGGGAACAGAACGAAGCTATCAGCAAGCCTGCCAACCTGTTTAATTCAATTACTATTCTCCGAGTCTGGAGGTACAAAATGTGGCCATCTATATGAGGCTTTTCCTCAGCTCAGGGGCAGAGGGATGACTGGAGGGGGTAGAAACGTGATGGAAATAATTCCAGCGCCTCGTACCTCATCAGCTGAAGTAGTTTGGCCACGGGCAATGCATGAAACGTGTAAAAAAAAAAACTCAAAAAGAAGGAAAAGAGGAAACGAAGTAGAAGATGAAGTAAGAAGGAAAGGGATAGCCCAGCCACTGCAAGTCACTGAAACGATTTGCGTAAAGGTCCCTCTCGAAACGCGAGTCGGCACGTAAAGATCTCGGCCGGGCTCCCAGCTTGCTATCAAGCCCCGTATTACGAGTTGGCAAGTACGGCGCGTGACAGTGATACCCCCGTCCATCAGAACCCGCACGGGAACGATCGTCATACCCCTCCTAAAACAT
>JZLH01S0007548.1:16554-28680 GCA_001188425.1 Eucidaris tribuloides
TATTTATCCATATGACATGTGTATGTATAGACATACTGTGATATATACAGGTATGTGTTTTGAATTCTACATTTTTTTATAATTATAGGCCTATACATATGCACCAAAATCTGGAACTTTGAAATCCCAGTGCAATTAAAAATTTTGCCTTACAAAAACTCCAAAAATAATTTGCATTCATATCTTGCCCAGCAATAATCTTAAATTCATATCCTTGTATATATTTGAGTACAGCTAGTTTTTTATTTTCATTTTTAAACTTATCATGTGTACTTGTAATGTTTTGTTTTGTCTTTTGCTTTGTTTTTGTTTTTGTTGTGTCTCTGTCTTTGTTTTTATGTAAGTAAACAATATGCAATATTATGTTTGACATTTTTAATATAGTTTTATGTGAATCTGTTAACTATTTGCACACTGAATTAATTCTGAGGGGATAATAATGATGATTGTTATTTTGAATTTTCTTTAAATCTTGCTTCCCTTATTGCATCATTGATACTGGTAATTATTCTATAGATGTTGCTTAAAGACAGAGTAAGGGATTTGCACATCAGAAAACGGTAAAATGAATGAAATTAGCTCAAATCGTTCACAATTTGAGGATAACCTTCACACTTTATTAACCCTTTGGATGCTATAATGTAAAACATAGTAAAAAATCTCGGGGGTACCCCGTAATCTCGGGGTTCCCCACCCCTCCGCCCCCAAGATTTTTCATTAATTAATTTTAAAAAAATGAAAGATATTCAGAATCTGTTATTGGTGTGATATGACTTTTGGGCATAAAGCTTTCAAATACCAAAAAAAAATCCCCAAAACTAAACTCGGGCTTTAAACGTAATGTTTCCTCTCTTTCTGCCCCCACCCCATTTAAGTTTTTATCTTTTGATGGGTCATGGACCCATCCCTTTTGGGGATGAAAATTCCGTAATGTAAACATTCAGCTTCAGTCTGAAAGGAGAGCATTCACCACTTGTTTTGGTGATGTTTATTTGTTTCTCTTCATGATATGTCATGGGTGTTAGTCAGTCAGGCCCCTCCTATTTCTTCCACCCTTTTTTGTCTTCTCAACTTTGCCTTGTCCACTCTGTTTGTTTCTACATATGAAACCTTGAAATAGACAGCATGGGACAATGGGAAAATATCACACTAAAACAAATAACTTTAAAAAAAAATGGATTATGAAATATTTCACAAGGAGGGAAGTCAGATAAAAAAACAAAGACACATCTTACAACACAAGAAAAAATGCACATACTGCACTTCAACTAGTGTAAATTGTTACCCCTTAAAGGGAGAAGGCACCAGCACTACCAGGCATAAAGTTTAAGAATATAGAGGCATTGAGAGTATCTGTGAGAATTATGGTATATCGTGGATAAAGAAGCCTAAATAAGGGCTACTGTGTGTCCACTCACTCAGCAAGGCCCTATACATTAGTTAACTTGGTTTTATTTTATGTCTTTGCAAGCCTTATCTTCAAGACAAACTTGCAGAAAACAGTCATAGGGGGGAGGAGCTTATGCTTCAACAGTGCATTACCTTAAGGCGTGACTAACACACGTCCGGCTGGCATGTCATCGTCATGGCTTGGTCAGTTTTCAGCATTGTACGTGCGATTGAATTGTTGCAAGAACGTCAGAATGTTTTCTTAACTTATGGCTGTTAGTGCCGTGCTTCTCCTTTAAACTGATTTACTAAACTACGCTATAATGTTCTATTTGTTTAGCCTAGTTTGAAAATTGAAAGCATCTAAAGGAAATTGTTTGGACCCCAAGCGCTTCAGGACAACAATTAAAATATGTGTCACAAATGAAATATATCCCTAACCATTATTATTTTTATTATTATTATTTTTTTTCTTAGAACAGAGCATGGTACATCATTCATTTTAGTTTAAAGAAGTACACTGTACATCTAGTATAACTACAGGTACCCGCAGTAGTAAAACACGATCATTTTATATATTGTACATATGCCAATTACATTGTAACAAGTTAGAAACATTACTTAACAAAAGGTACTATATATTTGCTCCTGTTGTCATAACTGAATTTAATAACGCAACAATAACATCATTTCAGTGTTCGCTATTTTTTTTCAGAGGTCAATTGAAGAAATGTACAAACAAGAAGTGATGAAATGGGAGATATATTTCAAAAGCATGAAACTCGTAATAAAACTAAAAGATTTGTGTCAGAAATTATTTACACTTCAGTTCACCTATTAAGATTTGTGGAAAGTTACATCTTTTAATCCATTTCTTTTTAAAATCTGCACAACTATGCACACAAAATGATGATTTCATATCCTATACACATGCCAATTATATTGTAACAGTTTCATTCAAACACCTTACTTACTTTAATAACAAGACCTATTTTCTTTCTTCCAAACTCCTTTAAGATGTTTGACTAGTTAACCCCCGTCCTCATATTGGAATTGACATAGCGATAATAACCTCATTTTCCGTCTTTTCTATTATTTTTGTTTGGAGGTCAATCAGGGTCAGCATCTGCTAGCCCAGAGGTGACAGCGACGACCTCCGCGACCTACAAACAAAAAAGAGCGGGTCAATCAAAATTCCACCCCCTTTTCTTGCGCTGTTTAATTTCTGCAGGCAAAATTTCGAGGTCTCTCACTCTCATACTTATTATTTTCTCTCTCCCTCTCTCTCCTTTTCAGGGTACGTTTTTGCCACTTTTGATTGAGGGTTGAATAGAATGTTTCACTGGCTTACGGAGCTTGGAGATATTAGTCTCTTTCTGATATATATTTTGAGGCTGTTTTGATAAAGCATGAATAGCAAGCTTTTCAATTGTGCCACAGCAATGAGGTGGTGAGATGAAAATTTATGTCCCAATTTTCTTGATTGTGTCAATTCCCTTGCGGTTTTGCTCCACTTTCACCCTTTTCCATTAGAAAAGGGGTCGAGATATGAAATGAGGCATTTAAACACCTTCCGTTATAGTGAAGAATAAAAAAATAACTCAAGACACTTCACACCCCCTCCCCCCATCAAAAATCATAATAGACTTCAAATATTCTCAATCAACTATAGCAATAGATCATTTCTGAGAATGGCTTTGCCTCGGAGGGATGGCTTTGCCCTAAATCTCCATTTATCAAATTATACAAGTTCTTTTTAAATGGTAGAATTAAAGATGTGGGGAGGGGTGGGAATGGAGAAAATGAATTGTTGCTATAACATTATGGTTCTGATATAAAAGCTACCAAATGCATATGGAACTGTGCCATAAAATAATGACGTGGTCTAGTGATATCATTTGAAGAATAAAATATTTTTGATGCCGAATAAAATTTGCTGTTCATCTCTTTATTATCAAATTAACAGAGTTGAACAGCAAATTTATTCTGCATCTTAAATTCTCTTTGCAAACCTTTCATTCATTAATGAAATATTTTTGCTTTGACATTTCTTTAAAGTAGTCAACAGTTTCTCTACACAGAATGATTAAGCATCATAAACTCTTATCCTGCCTAGCAGGAAAAAAACACAACTTCCTCATAACAATTGTGACTGGCTATACATGTACCTAATTGGAGGAATTGTCATAAAGTTTGAGAAAAGAGATAGTTATATCAGTAAAAAGCCCACATTCTTAGATTTATTATGATGCCAAATGTATGTTTATATCATATTTTGTAATAATAATTTACTTGGAAAAGTTTTGTCATCTCTGCAATCATATTTTTTGAGAACAATTAGTTTGAAAATCAAACATGCCATCACCAAATTCAGCGACATATATCACGGTCTGACCACAAACTTCCAAAGAAAGGGATTGCTTCTGATTGTGTAATTTTAGAAAACTTTGAAATGTTTCCTTTCATATGGAGAAAATAAAATATTAATTTGGATTTATTTTCATAATGTCTTGTAAAATATATATGTGAAGGATATCCTCAAAATATCACAACAATTTCTTTAGGCGTGATTATTGTATATTTCCAACCAAACATCACTCAAAATACGAAACAATGAAAATGTACACTTATCTCGGTTTTGACATTTTTGAAATTTTGGACAATTCTTTTACGTCAGTTGCTCAGTTTAGGATGTTGTGATTAGTTCCCCCATATGGTATAGCAGCTTGTTAAGTTTTTGTAGGTAGGGCATTGAAAAGCATTGTTATCACGTCAATACAAGTAGTTCTGTACATGGGTAAATTATTTGATGAAAATCTATCGAAAACCATACAATGAAATAGACTTAAAGGCAGTGGATCTCATTTGCAAACATCCCCGCATACCAGGAAAAGATAACCCATGCCCTTAGGCTATTGATGAAGGGCATGTCTGTGAAATATGGGGGTCAGTGACTGCCTAGAATTTGAAAAATGCAAAAGAAAAACAATAGCCGTTTAGTGTACGTTCTATGGTAGGATTTTTTTTCTCGCGAGAAAAAATTCAAATCTGAGTCTAATGGTCACTATATTTCCACTAAAACTGAGTTTCTAGCTCCTATACTTTGCTAAAGGTTCCCAGATGGCATTTTCTTCTAAATGCCTTTGTATTTACACAATGTTAATTTTTAGGCATGCAAAAGTGATCCCCTGCCTTTAAATAAAGTTAAAATGTAAGCAAAATAAATCAAATGGAATCAAATCAAATAATACAAATTCCAATCACATCAAATCCAATCAATTTAAATCAGATCAAATCAAATTAAATTGATCATAAAAATCTAATTGTTTGTTTCTACACACATGTAAGGAAACCTTAAAAATCAAATTGCTTGTTTTACTGTCAGAAATAAAGTTATGTTTGCAGTTTGGACGAATGAAGCGTAATCGACATACATCTATACGAACGTGACTCTTTGTTCCAAAATTTTTCTGAGGTGAGTGGAATATTCTTGGCAAGAAGTGTAGAAAAAGAGAAACGTGTGGAACGTGTGGTAACGAAAAAAAAGACGGGGGAAAAAAATGTGCAGTTACGAAAGTGCCGAGAGGTGTGTAATTTGTGCAAGATCGTGACCGCAGATAGAACCCGCCAGCCATGACGGGGCGAAAAGGTCGCGTATCCCACTGATCATGGTCAAGGTGCGAGGAGTAGATTTAACCTTGCCACGACTACCATCACAGGCTGACATACCGGTTTTCTTTCCTTCATTTTTTTTGGGGGGGGGGGAGAATGGGTGGGGGAGGGGTAGGGTGGGTAAGGGGTGGTAAGTAGGGAAGAAAGGGGCTTCTTAAAGGCAAGGTTCACCCTGACATCAAGTTGGTTTTAGTAAAAGCAGAACAATGAGAGAAACATATTAATGAAGTTCGGCGAAAATCCACCAAAGAATAACATAGTTATAAGGTTTTAAAGTTTTGAATTTGTGACGTCACATGCGAGCAGCTCCCAATATGTCATGTATTATAATTTCCATAAATAGCCACTTTTTAATGGTTCATGATAACTGAATGAGTTTTTTTTTATAGAAGCATGCATGAAATAATATTTCTGATAATATATTGAATACACAGATAAAATCATTTTCAAATTTCTGAGAAAATGGCACTTTTATGGAATTTATAGCACATGACATACATTGTATAGGAAGCTGCTCGCATGTGACGTCACAAATTTCAAAGTTACAAATTCCATAACTCTGTTATTCTTTGGTGGATTTTTGTCAAATTTTCATTAATACGTTTCTCTAATTGTTCTGCTTTTATCAAAACCAACTTGATATCAGAGTGAACTCTGCCTTTAACCCATTGGGCCCTCTGCTATACAGCACTATTGGTCAATGAGAGATGACGCGATTTACACTTTCTTGACCGTGAAGGGAATATTAACCCATTGACTACGAGATTACAGAAATCCTCATATTATGTTTTATTGTAGAAAAACCAAAAACAACTGTCTCTGACAAGATATAACACGTGGCCTCCTACATGTAGACAGTCAGAGGTATCAGAATATGGTTTTGTGTATCACGTTTGGTATTGAAGATTTGAGATTTAATACATGTTTGACCAGGTTTACTTTTTTTGCACTCCACCACATTACATCATAATTCACAACAAAAATACAAGCCTTACGTAAAGGGATAAAGGCACTGTTTAACAATGTTTCCAGTTAAAAAAAAAAATGAAAAAAAAAAATTGCCCTAAAAAATGATCATCAAGTGCTTTGAAAAATGCGAAATTCAATGAGCAACCATTCACATTTCCCCCATAGGTTTCTATCACAAGGTCATTAACTTTTTATATGCTAAATTAATTCTGAGGGGATAATAATGATTGTTAGTTTGATATTCTCTTTAAATCTTGCTTTCATAATTGCACCATTGATACTGGTAGTTATGCTATAGATGTTGCTTAAGCATTATGACCACTTGTTAGCTTTTCTAGTACAAATGTAACCAAGAAAACTAATTATTATGATTGTTGAATTTAATAGTACGAATGTGCAAAATTGCAACATTTGCGTGCAAGTGGTTAATTCAAGTGCTGACATGTATCTGTACATATTTTGCTAGTGACAGCATACATGTAACTATCACAAATTTGGGTTCTAGGATGATAATTATCCATTCAAACACTATCATTTATCAAAGTATGACAAGTTTTGAGATGGGGCTTTCACAATGTTAACCACACCTTTAAACATGGACCTACTACTCGAGTAGTACGTCCATGCTTTGAACGACATCTAGAAAGGCAAAAAAAAAGGCACAAGAACAAAATATGTGTACTCACTGTCGCTAGGTAAAGGTGCTAATTGGTACGTCGTCGTGCTTGGTATTGATGGTGTTGACGAAAAGCTGTTTGACATACTATAGGGGCCGTAGCCCTGCGTGGGATAGTACTGGTTAAAACCCGGTTGACTGTACGTCGTATACGGACCATATTCAACACCCTGCAAAGACCAAGACCAGGAACGAAATTTCAACTTGCACTGGGTTATACCTCATCCATTGAGGACTATAAGTATGAAATATTTCTGGCTGGGGCCTTAGGAGAATGTATGTTATATTGAAATCAAATTATCTTCAACAAGTTATGCATGATTGATTAACTGATTGATTAATGACAGTAAATATATAGTTTTGGTCAGTCTGACATTTCTTTATCAGTTTCACACAAAACATCAGAAAACCATACCAAACTACCCAATACTATTTTAAAGATCAACAAGCAGATTTTTTTAACTCCTTAAAAGTCTAATGCAAGTTATTATTTCAAGAAAACAGCATTTTTATTTCAGAAATGAAATACAGTGCACTCTCATTATAATGAACATGGTTATAAAGAAATTCCTGTTACAACGAAATAGAAATTCAGGTCCCAATGTTATGATCTATATATCATTATATACTTTCACTGTTTGGTTATAACAAAATTTCGATACAACGAGAGAAAACTGCCGTTCCCGAGGACTTCGTTATAACGGGAGTTGCCTGTACTGAGATTAAAATGGAATATGATGAACTTTGAAGTTACAGACACTGGAAAACTTGGATATGACAGAATTTGATCAAAAATAGGAAAAAAAAAGTTTTTGTTTCATAGGCTTCTCACCTGTTTGGCAGTTTTTATGTTTTCATATTTTAAGAGGAGTCTTCCCCATACTTTTAATAACATATTTACATCAAATCGTGCAATCCACCACCATGATACAAGATTACAGGGAGAATTTATGCCTGCCTTTTTATAAATATAATTTTTCACAAACTACTATCAAATATATTGGTGCAAAATATTGGAATAATATGCCACTTGAACTAAAACAATGTACAACATTGTCAAATTTTAAGCGCACGTACAAATTTAATTTGCTAAATGATACAGTCCCTAATATTACACATGTATAATTTGCCTATACATGTATGTATGTTTTTAATCTTTTTTACCTATCCTGTTATTTGTTTGTTTTGTGTTTTCTTGTTAAAGTGATTATGTTCATTGATCTGTAAATATCGACATCAGTTGGGAGCAGCTCTGTATAGGCCACCGGCTTTTGCTGATCCCCCACTTTCTTGATTACAGTGATCTAGTGTTGTTTTTGTTATTTTGTATATTGTCATTTTGTGCATGGTGTATGTTAATTATGTTGCTAATTTGTGTCTTGTGTATTTATTGTACAATTTCAAGGGCATGTCCTTTTTGTTTTGTATTTTTAAATTGAGAATGGTGGAAATAAACTTATCCTATCTTATCTCATCTTATCTTATCTTATCTTATCTTATCTGATCTTATCTTACCTGTTGCGTACTGTTAAAACCCTGTGAATTTGTTGTGGTATTGCTGGTTGAAGGATACGTGTAACCCGCTGTCGTAAACGTACCTGAAAACGGGATGACATAGATTATCAACAAGAATTAGAATAAGAAACTCGGCCATTGTGACATGATTATGCAAAACCCAAGGAAGGTTATAATTTGATTAATCAATTAGCTAAAAACTCTACATATGATGACAATAATTTAGTTTAATTTAATTTACATTAAGTCTTTATGTGCAATAGTATGGACAGTGATTTTCCGTTTACCGGTAAAACAGAACAGAAAATCCAGTTTGGTTCTTTCCTTTTATTGTAGAAATTCATGGAATTCACAGTTGCAAAATGGAATTCACATTTTTTTGCTGTGTACATTTTCTGTGACAAAATTTAATTTCCAATTTAAGATCAAGCTGAAATGGAATTACAGGTTTTCAGAAACAGAAAAGATCATTTTTTGAACTGGAAAATTACTGTCTCTACAATAGCCAATTGGTACTTACAGTGGTGTGCTTTATGGACCATAAGAAGGACTCCCTTGGTTAAAAAACAGAGTGAACGAGAAGGGAGGGTGTGGGAGGAGGTTCCCCCCTTCCACGGTAGAGACAGTTTCAAACAATTGTGCCTCAAAATCACATTTTAGAGTATATTGAAATTATTTTCCATAACAGTAAAGAAGCTAGTCATGAAAATTGGAGGAGAATGTGCTTCTCAGTCATGGTTGCTGACATGGAGGGTGATTTGTTTATAATTGTTCATGTTTTTATTTTATTTTATTTATTTATTTATTTATTTATTTATTTAGTTTTTTTTTTTTGGGTGGGGGGGGGGGGTCAAATAATGATGTCCCCCCTCTCCTCTCCACCTGTTGATGTCCATGTGTTGCACGACTCCAGGATTTTGGGGAATCGACTAGTCGCCAGTCAAAAGTTGCGACTCTGACTATTTGCCGACTCTCAGCGTTCAGTTCTGTCGGCATGATCAATAGGTAAAAGGAAGCACACTATAGCCTATACAATGACTGTTCAGTGTCCTCCTTCAATGATTTCAGTAAACTCAACTTTCAACTGTGGTTATGATCATTCAAAAAATGACTTTTTGCCATAGTCCCATACATTGTCATCGATGATTTGACTGGTTTATATGGCATACATATATGAGTACATGGAGTCGATTCTTGCGTTTCTAAAGTCGGAGTCGCGACTCCTCGACGATAGTCACGACTCCGACTTTTGGCGACTTAGTCGTGCAACACTAATGCTAGTAATCATTGAGATCCCAATCAATTTTAACGAGTCTCATCAACCAGTTTGGTAAACAAAACAAAACTAGCATCCAAACTGCTAGCACTGGAGATGTCATCAGTACATAGTTACCTTGCATTCCGTAGTAAGGACTTTGTGCTGCTTGCGCACTACCAGCAAACCCGGCTGAGCCATACGTGCTGAGGTAAGAACCCTGCCCCTGTAACGTGGGATCGGATTTGAGTGATTTTGTTCCTGGAGAAAAACAAAACAAAACAAACACATAAATAATATACATGTATATATAATTTTTTTTGTTATTGTTGCTATTTTATTTCGATATTAACCCGTTGAAGACTAGACACAACATATCTCGCCCTGAGGTCTATGGGAAATGTGTGCTAAAGCAAATTCAAACTGTTGTGAATGGGTTAATGGGAAATCAAAACATTGGAAGTACATGTAGTCTTAAATTCAGGATACAATGCTCCCAGACCGAAGTACATGTATACTGTTTAAACTTTCCTGCTGTGAAAAGTTTCATATGTCATATCAGTACTGTCTTTGATGTGAGACAACTATATGTATCATCAGAAAACATGTGAATGACAAAATTTGTTATGGGAAGCTTCGCTATGGGATCATTTTCTCAAATCAGGGTCAGTTATTGATTGATATTGAACTAATGACTTGTTGCTCGCTGAAGCAAACAAGTTCAGACAAATACTTAATAAATATAATGAACAGCAAAATTTATTATGCACCTTAAATCTCTAACACCACCCGTCCATCCAAGAAGCACCTCTACCGGTAACATGGTTAACTTCTGATGGTCTTCCATTGGGCCAGTTTAAAATAATTCATGACAGTAGCATCAAAATTTCATAAGCACAGCCTAAACGTATGAAACAATAGGAAGAAAAAATCATACTGAAACACAAATAAACAAAAAGAAAGGATGATGGATATACAAACTGTACAGTGTACATCTTAGTCTTACAACCATGAATCTCATAACCATGGTAACAGAATGTGAATTAAGACACTGTATGTATAGTTTTGGGAAAGTTCAGAATCACTTGAATTAAAACCCCAGAGTTTAGTTTGGGGATTTTTTTTATTTGAAAGCTTTAAATACTAAAGTCATAGTCACACACCAAATTAACAGATGCTGAATGTCTTTTTGTTTTTATATAATTGATTAATGAAAATCTCGGGGGCGGGGGGGGAGGGGGGTGTCCGCCACTAGATTTTTCGGACCCGTACCCCCCAAAATTTGACTATATTTTACATTATAGCATCCAAAGGGTTAATGAGGTGGTAAGGTTATCTGAGTTATACCTCATCTGAAAGAGCAGAGTCCGCTCTTGCTGATGAGGGAAAACTCAGATAACCTGAACACCTCATTAACCCTTTGGATTATATAAAAACAAAAGACATTCAGAATCTGTTATTGGTGTGATATGACCTTTGGGTATAAAGCTTTCAAATAAAAAAAAATCCGCCAAACTAAACTTAGGCTTTAATCTTAAGGTCAGCAAAACAGGCAAAAGAGGCAAGTTGACAAAATTGTCTTTTCATCAAAGTAAAGTGCAAATTGCCAACGAACATATGCTTATTGGCTTATTCACTAATCATCATCATAATTATCAATCAATATTTGTAATGATTTACTTCAGTTCATTTTTAATCATTCATTCTCTAATTCATAACCCTATAATCTTGTATCACTTATTTTTTCATTTCATTCTATGTATAGATTAATTTCTCATTTGGAAGCAGGACTTGCCAGTTACACAAGATAGAGCATTTGGACATCATACAATATTTAAACATTAGTGCATGTACATGTACATCTGCAATTAAATTAAAGAGGTATGGACACTGATCTAGAGTATGGGCAAACGTGACACTCACTGTAAAGTTAATCTACAGCAAGTGTTATAGATTAGCTTTCCACGCACATATTACAATTGTCCAAATATGTTTGATTTTCAGGAAAATATGATGTGATTGTTACTCGATGTGCCATTTAGTAATTGCCACATCAACTCGTCACAGACTCCATTTTGCGGAGACTGAAGGAAAGACAGAAATCCACTCAAACTGTGTTGACTTCAATTTTGATGAATTATTCATACACTTAGCGCAAAATGGGGCAACAAGCTTTAAGCAGATGTGGATATAATATTCTGGGACAATAATATCTTGCATTAATTCAGAGAATTAGATATACATTTTGGTTGCAAGAAAGTATATTCTGCCATGGAAGTGTCCATAAGGCATACAGTCAGACACTCGGGTCGCAATACGTCAAAAGCATTTAATCAGAAAAGTCAATTCTGCTCGATGTGTACAGCCTCCGCGCGAACAATCTCCGTCAGTTACGAACGAACAATCAACGCGATACGATTGATCAAATATATTTTAAATGCGTACACTGAGAGGCCAAACAAACTTGCTACAAATGAATGAATATAGCCAACGAATTGATGCATTAAAATACAACAAAAAGTAAAAAAATACTGAGGAAATTCTCTCATTGATTTTTTTTTCTGTAACGTTTGACGAGTCCCTCGTTTTGCTGGGGACCACAATCTTGACCAAAGAGACAACACGAAGATAGCTATGTCTACAGAAAGGG
>JZLH01S0007553.1:7448-21669 GCA_001188425.1 Eucidaris tribuloides
ATTCCTCACGGTTACCCACAATCAGATAGCTTTATACTTTTGTCAATAATTGATGTTTTCTACTTCTTAGCATAGATAAAATATTATTTTTGTACTATCCTCGATTACATTTTAAATATGACGACACTCTGTTAGTATTTAAAAATGTATTTCATAGGATCAGGTTGTACAGAAATTAGTTCGTCACTATGCTAAGGAAGAGAAAACATCCATTTATTTGGATAAAGTATGAAAGGCCTATTGATCGGAGCTTGTGTGTAAGCGTGAGGAATTCTAAAGATCTCAGACCTAACTCTAGGTTCATTATAATAACAATGACCCCTGAGTTAACCCCAAGCTCACGTATAGATGAAGGTGGAATATTGGGGAAATATTTTTCTCCTCGGGGTTATTCTCATCTCGGGGTTATCTTCACGCCACTAATGTGGTGTGCTTCAGTATCAGTCATTTGATATGAAACTCAAGTTTCTTAAGTTATGATTTTGTCATTTTCCCATCGTGTTTGTGTGTTTGAAGACACCATTAAAAAACACAAATGCACGAAAATCCAAAACACAAGTAATTTAGAATGTGATGCAGCCTGCGTGGTTAGTAAAAGCCTTTTTTTGATGGGCTCATAACACAAGAGAAAGGCCCATAGCTTATTGCTAATCTCTCCACTGTTTCCGTATTGTGTATGTTCACCATTTCTGTTTTGTTATTTCATATATACTTATTGAATGTGCTTAAACTTTGTGTTTCTTGTATTTTTACCGGAGATTTGTGGAAATATATTGAACTTGAATATCAAATGTCAGTGGTTTAATACTGTTGTATTCCTTCTTCTTAATCTCTTTCAGATTTCATGAATTCTGCATACGAGGATGGTGCATAGTTGGAAAGAAGCAGACATGTCCATACTGTAAAGAGAAAGTTGATTTAAAGAGGATGTTTAAAAATCCGTATCCTTTTTGAAAGTGGTATCAAAGTATTATTATTGAATATAGCCTTTTTTCAATGGGTTGTACGTTTAACCTGTTGAGGTCGAGAGACGAGATGTATCTCATCACTAGGTCTGTAGAAAATGCATGTTAAACAAAATCAAACGGTCTTCAATGGGTTAAAGAGTAACTCTTCACTCTCTGGGTTTGGAGAGCAATTCTGTACAGATTAGACGTAGTTCAATTGCGCACATATAGGCATAATGAATACATAATGAATCAACATCTTGGTGGAGCTTGCTTTTGTTGTTGTTTACATTTTCCATAGGTTGAGCTTTCGTTACACAGGGCTCCACACTAACTCAGTTTTTCTACTGGTCAGATCTGTCCTTGGGGGACCAGTAAAACTTTGTTTCTCATTTTTTTACTGGCCCGAACCTAAGATTTATTGGCCAGAACCATTAAAACAAGACTTGTGAGCTGGTGTATAAACAATACATGCATGCTGCACTATGAAAACACAAACGAAGCTATTGCAATCACTTGAAATTGTTTCTGTGTGATAGTTTTTTTGTCTCCCTTTTTCTCTGATATAATGGGACATCTTTATTTACTCTCCTGGTCAGACCAGTAAATTTGGCTATTCCTGAAATCATACTAGTGATTTTTCTAGGTCCCGGACCGTTGGACCTATGCCAGCATGGAGCCCTGCATTACAGCATCCTTACTGTTACTGTAATAAATTTATCAGGTACACGACATAATATCTCAAACTAAGGGTTATCAACATGTGGAAAAAAAGCATGATGACTATAAATTCTGGAAAAAGAAGCGGTTTTCACTAAGTTGATTTATCAGGTAGTTTTTCCAGTACAAAACCATCCTAAACCTTACAAGGCTTACATCAATCTAAAGTGTCTAGTTTTCAAGACTAGATGTAGTAATCCAGGTTTTAAATCCGGTTTAGTCCCCGAGCTACGGGGGTGGCCGGATTCACCTCGCACTCACAGAAATCACCCTCACCCCTCCCTCCAATTTACTCTATTCGGCGCATCCTCCTCCCTCAACCCAACCCGCCTACTCTCCTCCACCACCTGCTTCTTCCATGTCTTCTTCGGTCGCCCCCTTCCCCTCTGACCAGCCCCCTCAAACTCAAGCCCCCTTCTCAAAACATGATCAACATCCCTCCTCAACACATGTCCATACCAACGTACTCCGTTCGCCTTCGCCATCTGATGCCACCATCTTTTCCAAACCCAAAACATCTGCATCAAAACTCAGTCTTCTTCCTGTCCACTACAGCTTCACACCACACATCGCTCTCACCATTGCTCTCTCAGTCCTTCTCAGAATCCCATCTCATTTTCACTCAAACACCACGTTTCACTCCCATACAACACTCGCCAATCTCACACAACTCCTAAAACTAATCCTTTTCATCTTCAGAGGAAACCTTTTCCCATATACACACTCTCCGCATTCCCTAAACTTCACCCATCCATATCTTGCCTTCGTGTCACAGCTGCCCTGCACCCTCCACTCACACTCACCCTGTCCCAAGTATGAAAACTCTTTCACTGTTTCCACCTCGTCACACAACTTTTCAACATGTTCCACCATCTTCTTGGTCCTTTTCACATTTTCCACACTCAAAATTCTCTTGCCAACCTCGGGTCACTCTCTCATCCTTGTGAATCTCCCATAATCCATTTCCCACACAACGCTGAATTTGCCCTCACCCTCTTTCCACACATGCCGCATGGGTCTACCTTACTCACTGATACTTCCTCTTCTGCTCCACTCACCATCATTTTCGTCTTTCCAAGGTACCTTCAAACCCTTGCTCTCAAAAGCCATCTTCCACTTCCAGAACTTTTCCTCATTCCCTCCGTCTCACTCATCAAAACAAAATCACTCAGCATACAGCATCTCTGTCATCAAACCTTCTCTTGCATTCTCTGTAACCACATCAATCACAATTGCAAAAATCAGTGGCGATAACACAGAACCTTGATGCACTCCCACTTTCACCTCGAATTCCTCAGATAACTCTGACCCAACTCTTGTTTTAGCCCCTTCATACAAACTCATCATCACTCTGACCATTGCCTCCGGTATACCTTTCTTCTCATCGCCCCACTCTATCACCTTCCTTGGGACTCTACTCAAAATTCCTTCTCTCCAGATCAACAAAACACATGTACAACTTCTTCCCCTTAGCTCTGTACTCTTCCTGAAGTCTCCTGAGAATAAATACTGCATCCATCGTTCCCCTCCCTGGCATAAAGCCAAACTGCATCCCGTCCACCCTCACTATTTTCCGAAGTATATTTTCTAATACCCTTTCCATTATCTTCATTCCAAGTTCCAGCAACTTCACCCCCCCTATATGCACCACAGCTCATTGAATCACCTTTCCCTTTGAAAATTGGGACCACCATGCTCAGTGTCCACTCATCCGGCATCCCTCCTCCATCAAACACTCTCTGACACATCTCCATCATCACGCCAATCCCTATCTCCCCGCTTACACTAATCATCTCCACACTCATACCCGAGGGTCCAACAGCCTTACCGGTTTTCATTTGCCCCATTGCCTTCACAACTTCTTCCCGACTAACCCTCTCAACCGGCCCTTCCACTATGTCAGCTTCCACCCTCTGATCCCACTCATTCTCCTCATTCATAATTTTCTCCATATGCCTTTTCCATACTCCACTTCTGTCCTTCTCACTAAAATTCAACCTTCCATCTTCTCCCCTCACGCATCTGTCCCCCTCCACATCCTTTCCCTCCCTTCTCATAGCCTTTATCATCCTATACACCCTGTTCGGTCTCTCCTCCAAATCCCTCAACTCCTTCTTAGCCTCCTCCCTCATGGCTCTTGCCACCACCTTTTTCGCTCGATTCTTCATGTTTTTGTACTTTGCTTTGCTTTCCTCAGTAAAATTTTTACGCATTTCCTTACGCGCATCCTTCTTTCTTGCAATCGCCTCCTTCACCTCCTCATTCCACCACCATGTGTCTCCTCTCTCTCTCCTGCCTTTCGTTTTCCTGCAGGTTTCGTCACATGCCTGTAACACTCCTGTTTGAAAACACCCCCACAAATCTGGTGCGTCAGTGCTCACAAGCTCTCCAACCCTCCCCTCAAAACTCTTTCTTACATCTTCCTCCTTTAGCCTCCACACTCTCCTCCTCTCCACCATCACCCTTTTCACCACCTTCCTCACCTTCTTATTCTCCACATCTACAACAACCAAATTATGTTGAAGTTCTCCTGGTATTCCTTTCACATCTCTCAAAAACCTCCTCTTACCCTTACCTACTAGTACAAAATCTATCTCAGTTTTGTTTCCTCCTGAGTTGAAGGTTACTTTCCTCTGGTCATCCTTCATGAACCAAGTGTTGGCCACGCACATTTCCTTCTCATCACAAAACTCCAGCAACATCTTCCCTTCCAAATTTCTTTCTACGATTCCAAATCCTCCATGTACCCCTTCAAATCCGTCAATCCATCTTCCCACGTGTCCATTAAAATCCCCCATACACAAAACTAGTTCACCCAAACTTTGAACATCCCACTCGCTTGCCATCTCATCATAGAAACGTTCCTTCTCCATATTTGCTCTCCCACTTTGCGGGGCATAACCACATATCACTCTCACAACCTGTTTCTCAAAAACCATTACAATCGACATCACTCTATCACTCCTCCTTCTCACCTCTATCACCTTCTCACGCAGTTCCTCCTTCACCAGAACTCCCACACCCCCAATTCCATCACAATTTCCTGCCCACCATAGCTTATACTTTCTTCCATCAACCCCTATTGTCCTAGATCCCTCCCCCCTCCATCTGACCTCCTGCACACAACACACATCCACCCCTCTCTTTTTAAGCTCCTCACACACTTCCAACCCCTTCCCTTTTAAGCTACCTACATTCCACGACCCCACCCTCACCCCAAGCCGCCTATCGGGCCTCCCGTCATACTGCAGGCCAAGCCTGCGCGAACCAGGATGAGAGCTTGCACCTTCCTTTTTCAGGTAGGCCGGTGCTGCCCACCCCAGCCTTTGGGCTGGCTGGTGCCCATGCTTGCCAACATCCATTTCTTGCGAGGTTTTGTGGAGCAAAAATTTTACAGCCGGATGCCCTTCCTGACGCCAACCTGGGACAGGTGGTGATGGTGTACTACCTGTACAGATAGTACTGGTTTACCAGGGTACCAGTAGCAGGTCCCCGAGGACCTAGATATCTTGTGTTTACAGTGTAGTCTACAACAGGTTAAAGTTATTCACAATATTTGACGATTTGTCTATCCTCACATTCATTCAATGAATTTTCTATACGGCTCTTGCATCTACATGTACATGTACTTTGACATTTCTTACGCATGTACATGTATATATGATATTGTGTTTGGTTTTACATTGTGCATGTTGCAATAATGTGTGGCACTGTTTTGTGAAGAAAATGTGCGGATTGGTAAAAAAATACTTTAAAAAGACTTAAACCCCAAATTACAAACATGACAAATAATAGCTTCTTCAGACTTGTCTTTCTTTCTATCAGAATATGGTGAAATCAGGGTTCAACAATTTCGGTCATTACCAAAGTCACTGGTGTACTGTTAATGTATATTGGCTTGCTGAACACTCATAGTTATGACCTTGAAACTTGAACCTTGAATACATAATCTAGCTTTTCTATAATAAGCTAAAACTGGGATGGTGTGTGCAATGTGTTAGCAGGTGATAGTGATGAAGGAAAGCAAATGGATGCGGGAGAAAGTTTGGTTTGGTTTTCTTCTGCCAATGCCTCCTGAAAGATGATAAGCAACAAAAGCTGTTTTTTTTTTTTCTCTCCGTCTGATTTCCTCTGATGAATCTAATGAGTAATTACATGATTAACTCTGAACACGCTGAAGTCGCAGACCTGTACCAAAATAATACACATAAAGTCCATAGACATTTAAATCCTCTGGCATGTTAAGAGTTAAGTAAATGATCAGTGAGAAAATGGAACAGATAAATAGATGTCACTAAACAATAATTTACAATTTGTGATTTTCAAATATCTGCGACAGTGCTGGTCATTGTTGGCGCAGCATTTGGAGGATAAATCAAATTATACAGTTATGATGATATGGAAATGCTGCTATCTTGATACTCATAAATCATATTAATCTGATGAATTTTATTTTCCTCATAGTGCTTATCATATAATCCTGCTTAATTTGTCAATTTACAAACTTCTGCCCAGAAATAGCACAATTAGAAAAACTGTGCTTTTAAATTTATGTTCTTGATTTATGATTTATAATCAATACCACCAGGCAGTCATCAAAAAGCCATGCATCAGTTGCATTAGGTTTCCTGCTCTGGCTTTATTTTACGGCTTAATATGATCGGAACTGACATTTGCGAAAGTAATCGTCCACTCTTATAATAGGACAAGTGGGAAATGCATGTTGGCTAAAAATGGGGGCATCAACTATCGCCAAGCAATAGTGTAATTTGATGAATTAATATGCCACATTAGGGAGAAAAGATTATGCTAGCTGTGACAATTCCACTTTAGAGGGAAAAAGTTTTTGGCAGCTTCGACAAGAAATGCTTTAAACCGGCTTACGGAAATATAAAGTTTCAATTTAAACAAAATGTGTTTTCGCTTGATTTGTGAAATCGATATAATCACACGTCTGGCGATGACATTTGCCTTTTTCCCGCCAATCTAGGTTTTATTTCGAATCAAATGTACATCCAGTTGACCAGAAGCGAGTTTTCCATATGTTGTTGATCCATATAACCTAATTTGGACAGGGATTGTTTTCATGCATTACTACTAGCCGGTAAAGCTTTCTAGCATCAACAGACCTCTAGGTGTAGCTTATTTGTCTTGTATGATTGGAAAAGATTCTTATTTTTTTTTCTAGTTTGTTTTTTCTTTCTTATCAAATATGTGTTTCTTTGCACTCTTAATTTACTTTGAAAAAGCAGACTGATTTGGCAGTAGGACAGAGTCAAAACTTCTTTGCAGAAATCTAACATTTGTGTTTGTGTGTTTGTGTGTGTGTGTGTGTGTGTGTGTGTGTGTGTGTGTGTGTGTGTGTGTGTGTGTGTGTGTGTGTGTGTGTGTGTGTGTGTGTGTGTGTTATAGATACTGAACATGGGTAGCGGGCTGAATTTGGTAGTATGGACATGTGCTCTGACTAAACGAATAAACTGAAACCATACCTGTGACTTGACATTTCCTGAAGTTGTTGTTATGAGCCGGAACTGTGAGTCGGGCATGTAATGAAATCAGCTTCTGTGGCTTTAGAATTCCCAATTTTATAGACACTGACCATAACTAGTTCGGGATATCAGCATTTCTGGAGCAGAATTTTAAACAAATGGGTCAAATTCTTAATTAGTTGGCTACAGGAACCAGATGTAACCTGTGTTAACTCTATGGGATTTTCAGGATCTCGGAGGCAACGGGTTAATGCAATTTGACAATGTAAGTATGTTTTATTGTACTCTCCCGAATTGTGTGTTCGGTATTATTGACTTTGAATTTACTTGACAACCAAAACAGATGTTCAGCTGGGGTTTTTTTCCAGGTAGTGTTTTTCTGGTGAATTATTGATTATATTCTCGCTAATGTATGTTCCATTGCAGGTTAATGAATTCATTGATTTAACAAATAGCACTTGGATACATTTCGTAATATTGAGTAAAATGAGCAAAATTCCCAATATTACATGATATGTGCAATATTCGTTTTGCCTCTGACGTGAAGAGGCCAGAGGCAATATATTTTGGGATTGTTTATTTGTCTGTCTGTCCATCTGTCCATACACCCTGATCTTGCCATCAGCACACAAAATGTTAATTGCTATTATTCAAACTTTTTTCCTTAACAAGCCTCCTTTTTTTTTCAGATGGGAACGTCCTCACGTCTTATTCGGCCAGCTGTTGGATTGGATCCGGTACTTGGTCGCGTGGCAGCCGGTTATATTTTTAATTGTACAAGGTTCATATTATGTACTTGGTTTAGAGTAAGCTGCTGTTGTACAAATAATGCAATGTACTTTTAGTATTTATACTTGAATCTTGCGAAGAACTTCCAACTGGTGTCGTTAAAAGTGGTATCAAAATTGACAGATTTTAGTTCAGGCAATACCAAAAAAAAGTGAAACCAGTGGGAATGATATGACATGTGACAGATGTAAAAGATGCCACAACTCACATCAGTTTTCCATGAAAGGTGATGGTCTTGATTTGTGCACCGACAAAAAAGCTTCTAAAGTGAATGAGCAAAAAACAAAGTTAACAAATTTTCACGTTTGTTGGTCATTCTGTATAAAATCACCCTATTACTGCTGAAAACAAGAAAGAGAGACACAAAACATGCCTGTGTGGATGCATCTGGAAAATTACTTTTAATGACTATGCAGAAGTTTGAAGTTCCATCACTGATTTCCCACTTACAACAGGAATGCATCTCTCCCAGAGCTAGATCAAGTCTGAATTTGACTGTAATCTGTCCAAGGTTAAAAGTCAAGCCTGGAAATTATTGTCCGTCTCTCCATCCATGTATCTGTCAGGGGTAAAAGAACGACATCACCCGTTACTTCTCATGGGTGCAAGGTATGATAACCAAAATCACACCAGGGATATATCTTTTAAATGTCTACTGTAGGCTATGTCCAAGGTGAAGTGGTATCTACCCAAGTTAAAGGCTGTGTTTTTGATTTGCACACCAAACCACCTTGGCTCAGATTTGATCCTTCTGAAAGGAAAGGTACATAGAAATACAATGTTTAAAATTAGGGATTCATACATTTTAAAGTGTTTTAAATTTAAATGATAAATCATGCGAAATTTGGCTGTCGCTTCAGTTGTAAGTCAGTAGTCTAGATTTCAAACACTGCATGTAGGTAGCTTCTACTCACTTTTTTGAATTTGGTAGAGCCCAACCGAAGTGAAGATCACTTGACAATCGTCCAGCTGCACTAGTGTGACTTTTTGACCCCATAAACTTTGATTAGCAGGTATTCAGTTTTCACTGGATGATCCATGAATCACATCTTGCACTGAAGACTTGTTTAACAGCTGTATAAAAGTCAAGTTCAGTAACCGACGTAACTGTTTGAATTTTTTTGCAGCGTTTATTTTCATGAAACCGGGCTTTTTAGATCCGAGGCTTTGTGAGATGTGAAGATTTTTGTGAATCTTTACCAGAGATGGAGTCAAGGCCAGCCTCGAGGCCAAAATTTGCTGGCCTTGGCCTTGGCCTTAAACTGATTGATGTGTGCAAAGTCTTCAGGAAAAATATTTTTCCAGCAATCTCGTGACCTGGAACGGTCGCCCTGGACTCCATCCCCGATCTTTTCATTATAAAAGATTTTAACTTATTTACTTGATAAGCTAATTTTGGGTGCTGAAATCATTTACACAATCTTTAAAGGTCAATTAAGTGTCTCAACTATAAAAATTCCCATTAACCATTGTGACAACTTTCAGGTTTCAAAGTCAGATCACCAAATTCATACCATGAACACATCTGTCCAAGGTCTAAATCATGTATGGGGAGTATGAATTTATAATTTGCTTTATATTGTGAGGCACATACTTCATGAATATTTTTATGATTGCTGTTGAAATCTCCATTGTTGAATTGTGAATCTTGGCAGATGTAGGTTTAGTATACCAGTGTCACAATGTGTATGAAAAATGTGATATTTACTTTACTTTACATGTATATGAGTACCATGTGTACATTTTTACCGGGACCTGAATGCTGCAAAGTCTTACATTTTTGTTTTTGTAGAGTATAATTCACAGGTTACTGCTTTACATTTGACCACTATGTGTACATTTGACTGTGCCCTATTTCCAGCTTTAAGACACAAATTTAACATTGTGGAGCTTCAATTTATTAACAAATTGTCAAACTTTGATATGTGAGCTACATATTAGTGCTTAAAAGGACAAATAAACATCCTAGAATACAAAAGTTTGGAAAGTTATGCTGCCACTGGTAAGATTTGCATGAATAAACAATTTCCACTCCAGTGGAGGGTAAATCGCCCAGATCTGCACACAGTAAGTCTATTGGAGGAAATGGGTACATGAATCCTATCAACTTGAGTGCTTGTAGATTCTCACCTTTTTATAGCACTAAATCATCATTTTGAAATACAAATTTTTCAGGGCTTCAATTCTATGTACACAAAACTGGGCGAGACACATTGTGGCTATCACCTTGTTAGACCTTAGCAAAGACACGTAGAGCATGGGGGATTATGTAGCTCACATTTTTTAAAGTGTGGTCACTGCTATTGTAAGCCTATTGCTTTAAAATTGGTAATTTCAGATTTGATATTTTTGTAGACACCCGATATTTTATCATTTTTTTTGTGCTATGGGGAAAAATGTTCATAGATTTATGGACATTTAATCAAAAGAAAAAGAAATAAAGCATAAATTGTTACATCATGAATGATTTATGCTTATTTTTCATGGGCTGATGTTTGGATTTGCAAAGAAAAAACCCCACAGTATTTATCATCAAATACATGTAGTCTCAGCCAGAATAACAATGCCATGGGCTTTCATGTTGGGGTAGCTAAGAATCAGTCACGGGACATCATCCTATCCAGTCTCCTGTAGCAAATAATTTACACTTGTATGATTGCTAGTCTTTTGCTATTACAAGGGCTTTCAATCCACTTTCCACATGAGTTTTATACAGAGTGGTACAGCTGAATTTCCATGGGACATTGTACTGTATTCATACCTGGGTCTGTGAATATAACAAGAAGCTTGTGTAAAATCATATCCAAACTTTTCTTGTTCCATAAATATATATATTTTTTTTATGTCAGAGCTTCATGTGAACGTATAACATTGATTCCAGTGGTTGATTTTGTTACCAAATCAGGTAGCAAAATTCGGTAATCAAAAGGGGTGACGTAAGGATGTGAGGCCCTCGTGCTGGGCTTTTAGCGTAGTTAACTTCATTTGATCATACAGCAAGATTGCCTTGGAAAAAGGCTACCTCTACTCCTTTTTCACTCTCTGCTTCCCCTCCCCCTCCTGTTCTTGTCACTTCATCCATATGTTGCTTTTGCGACAGTGATTTGTTCTGTGATCCTCCAGTTTGCCTTTTCATTTTGACTATCAAGAGTTTATTTTATATTCAAATTAGCAAATTTCCTGCAATTCTTTTTACCTTGTCTGTTTTGGTATCTTTATAGCATGCTACAAAAAGATTTTCTATACAGCATGCAACCACCCATCCAGTGTGATTTATTTCCTGTATCTAGTTCTTGGATTTATCTGCATGACAATCTGTTCAAGCATCTGTGCTATTCATGCATTCAGATTTTGTAGAATTCTTCCTTTTTTTGTCAACTCAGCGATTTACATGCCAAGTGTCTCTTGCAGAAATACATGTTGTGTTTATATTATGGTCATGATGTAATCTTTTGTGTATTTTAGTTGCGGAAATTTTAAATGTATTACAATAACAGCCTATTGGTGCATTAAATCAGTGGTTAGTGTTGTATTTTAGCTCATTATTTTGGGGTGAACATTACCTTTTTTTTTGATTGGGTGGAAATTTTCTTTGTTTTGTTTCAAATTATGAAATTCTCAGTATAAGAAAAAATAGATCTATTTCTTATCTTAATATTTCTTTCATCATTTGCAGTTAATTTGATATTCATGGGGTTTAACTAAATAAGTGTGATAATACGAGGTGTGACCCAAAAAACGAAAAAAGAAAGAAGAGAGACTGTGAGAGCCATGCCCATGACACAATGTCAGTCGATCCACTGTCCGTGTCACTGTGTTGCCCAACCGAAAAGGCAATGTCGCCCCGGGGAGGGGGGGGGGGTACTTGCCTAGTAAGATAAACGGGAGTGTGCTGCTCTAATAGGTGACTTTTTTGTAAAAAAATCCTTAAACATGGGTATAGTTTCTGGGGAAAAAATCCTAAAACATGAGTCATGATTTTGAAATTTTACAATTTACACTAGATATTTTTGCCTATATCATCGCTAAAATGCAAAAAAAAAAGAGCCATTTTTCTTAATAAAAACCCTTAATAATAGGTACCATTTTCCGCCAAAATGACCCTTAAAAAAGGTCGGATTTTTCGACTTCAGCGGCATACCCCCGTCGGAACCAAATCTGAGTACCCCCCTTGGGAATGTCGCATAAGACTCGTGGAGAAGCTCAAGTCATCAGTTCAGCCCTATGCAACTGACCTAGAAACATCAGATTGATTTCCTGCTCCATGTTTATGCCACTCCTCATATCGTGACAGGGCGAAGTAGGGGCGTGCCACTCGACAGCCTGAGGAAGGGGCACAGTGTGAGATAGGTGAACAATATAATACATGTATCAAAACGTTGATGAGATGTTGGACAACACAGTAACATGGGCGGTGGGTCCATTGACGTTGCATCATGGGCGTGGTTGTCACAGACTTGTTTCTTTTTTTTTTACTCCTAGTATATACATAAAATTATCGATGATGCCTTGGCTTAAATCCTTGGACAAAGAATACTGGGCCCCTGATACAGTCTATTGACATTAGATTTTTATGCCCCCGTCGACGAAGTCTTTAGGGGGCATATTAAGCGTTGCACCTGTCCGTCCGTCCCCCTAATTGGTTTCCGCACGCTAACTTAAAAAATATTTGACGGATTTTAAAAAAATTTGGTGTGTAGGTAGATCATACTGAAATACAGGTCGAGTTCGCATTCGGAGTCCGCAGGTCAAAGGTCACAGCTCATTATATATGCAAATTCGTTTCTGCACAATAACTTAAAAAATAGTTGACGGATTTTAAAAATTTTTAGTGTGTAGGTACTAGGTAGAACACACTAACATACATGTCAAGTTTGAATTCGGAGTCCGCAGGTCAAAGGTCCAATTTCACAGCTCATGCAGATTGCTATTCACATGATTATTCAATAAGGAATGCTTACTGATTGCGTTAAGCGGGGGCATCCGTGTCCTATGGACACACCAAATTTCTAGTTGTATATGAGCCTGATCGGTTAAAGTGAGCATGGGGGTAAAAAATTCATTTTTATATTCTTATGATGTAATCACTGCCGGATCTTTCATTGATATCTAAAGTTTCTAAAATCCATATTTGTTTTATTTGGTAAGGTCCGGAAAGTGACTGGAATGACTCACTTTCGAATAGGGGTGTTGAACACTGCTGTCACGGACGGACACTTTTGAGAAATATTGATTTGGTCTTATTTTGACAATCATTAGATTGTCTCGTGTTTTGTTTGCATATGATTATAGATGAAACACCAGTTTGCTAAAATGCAGAAAAAATATTGTGAAATATTTGTACAATAGTGGTCAAACCGCATTTTTCTATTCACGTTTATGCAAATTTGTCCGTCCGTGACAGAAAGAAAATTTAAAAGTTTTTTGTTCTCTTGCTGGAGTAATAAATTTAAACAAAAACATGCTGAGCTATCTCACTGGCAAAAGACCTATAATGTGTACGTACGAAACCCAGATCAATTAAATATTTATATACTAAATATGAATTTGAAAATATCACGGACGGACAATTGCATTATACTGCAATGGTACAATAGGGGATTTCCTATTCAATGATTTTGTAAATGTGTTTTATCAGTTTGGGGAGATATTTCATGACATAAATACAATAAATGGTATTGTAATTCATAAATATTCCCCAAATAACCCCTCCCCCAACACACACTCACATACAAGTGTTGTCATGCCCCCCGCAGACGAAGTCTCGAGGGGGCATTAAGCGTTGCCCTGTCAGTCCGTTGGTCCGTCCGTCCCCCTAATTTGTTTCCGCACGATAACTTAAAAAATATTTGACAGATTTCAAATATTTTGGTGTGTAAGTAGATCACACTAAAATACAGGTAATGTTCGAATTTGGAGTCTGCAAGTCCAAGGGTCAAAGGTCATAGCTCATTATATATGCAAATTGGTTTCTGGATGATAACTTGAATAATATTCGACGGAATTTAAAAATGTTTTGGAATGTAGATAGATGACAATAAAATACAAGTCAATTTCGAATTTGGAGTCTGCAGGTTAAAGGTCAGAGGTCACAGCTCATTATATATGCAAAATGGTTTTGGGGTGATAACTTGATAAATATTTTACAGAATTTTAAAAAATGTGGTATGTAGGTAGATGACACTAATATACAAGTCAAATTCAAGTTGGAGTCTGCAATTCAAAGGTCAAAGGTCACAGCTCATGCAAAATGGTTTCCACACACTCAATAAGATA
>JZLH01S0007556.1:7029-21571 GCA_001188425.1 Eucidaris tribuloides
TTTTGTTGTAGGAAGAAGATTTGACCAAAGCATAATAAATATCAAATGTAGAAAACAAATTCAGAGAGATATAGTTTGTATATAATGACTGATCGGTTAGACAAATTAAGATGTCAGAGGTTCCAAACAACATGAGGGTAAAAAAATACATCAAATTTTTATAAGTGATCTTTTAACGCCCCACATCTGTACATGTAACACATTTGGTACACAGTGACTTACTTACTAATTTGTAATTTGTCACTTACTAATTTGTGACTTACTTACTAATTTGTAAAGAGCATGGTGCCATGCACCACTGCAGGATACAGGATAAGGTATTTTATTTTCAGTTAAATAAGATTTTGCAGAGAGATACCAGCAATATAATGCAGGAAACAGGAAGTACTAGGAGATCAATACCAAAATATGACTTCCCGAGTTACAAGATCTACTGAAATGAACCTCCTCCTTCTTGCTTTTGAAAATAATCAATCATTAGATTTGCCACTAAGATAATAATATCGCAGGTGCCTGGTAGCTCGTGATAATCCCCCCACCTCCAATGAAGGCAGACATGTTTATTTTAATTGTTGAATTAGAATATGACCATGATTGGAAATCAAGCCTTTTAAAGCTGTAAAACAAACTTACATGTCATCATAATTTATTATATGTACTTGTGTAACAAGTAGTAAATATAGTCTGAATAAATATCAATGACCACAAAACTTTTACAACAACAAAAACAATTTACTAGTTGATTCTATAATCATTATATCCAGTCTTGCAGCATGAAGCCTGATTTCAATGATGCCTGATATTTGCCCCCTTAAAATGTAAAGGGGTAATATTCTTATGCCTTCCCTTCCCTTTTTACAAACAATTCCAATACCCCCCCCCACACCACACACACAAACACTATATCAGCCATTCCACATAAATGTCACGCGAGTCACGCATGTTTCATGTCACACAAGTCGGAAACAAGGGTATAGATCAAAACCAAGAAAATGTTGGAGCCGAATCCATTACTCGATCAAGTAAACCAATCAACTATACCCTGACATGTGACTCGTAAGACACAGCATGCGTGACTCGCGTGACACAAGTATGGAATGGCTGATATGCCTAGTCAGAAAGCATTTTGTAAGACTAGTAGGACAATGTGGCATTATTCACCAAGCAAGCTGCTGTCATAATTGACAATCAACCCCCCCCCCCCCCAAACCCCACACACACACACTCCCATTGGCATATTTAGAATACACTCATGTTAAACTGGCAACACCCTGCAGGGGCAGTACATGTACTACTCACTGGTCTAGCTGCTGTTGTAGTTGATATCCCCCCAACCCCCCCCCCACCAAACACACAGACATACAGTAAACTTCGCGTAAGTCGAATCACTGGGGACCATACAAATTACGTTGACTTAGACGAAATTCGAGTTACAGTTTTGTATACAATTCCATGTTAGAGGTGAAGAAACATGTATAGGGAAATGGAGCCTGTCATGACTGAGAAAGGCAGAGAGGAAATGGGAAATTTATGACATCTTTATGGTCCTGCTGACGGGCAGAGATCAAAAGGTCAACCTGTTAAGTCCATCAAGAATGACAGTTGCGGCCACTTCGACCTAGGCGAATGATTTAACATATGTTTGCTCCTATTAGGACTTGAAAATATGTTCGAGATAGGCGAAATTCGATTTAAAAAATCGGCTTAAAAGAAAAAGTTCCCATTGAAAAAGCACAGAGTAAATTGCGACTGTCAAAAATATTCTACATAGGTGATAAATGGACTTGTGCGACGTTATGCGGAGTCATCTGTACATGTATAGCGCATTCTCATTATAAAGAACATTGATAGAACAATATCTTGTCACAATTATTAAGAAAGTAATTATTCTGGTCCAACTCCCAACTGTCAAAATTACTTTGAATCGTATTGTTTTTGCAACCCTACGGGAGGCAGTACTCACTGGGCTGCCAGCTGCTGCTGCTGTCGTCGTAGCCGACATCCTCAGGAAATCATCCGGTAGTTCCCCCAGCATGGGTGGATTCCACTGCCTGGTCGTGTTCAGCTGACTCAATCTCCGCCGCGTGCTGCTCTCGCTGGCGGCTCTCTGCGCGTTGATCTCGTTGGACCTGTTCTGTGATGCGGTGTCCACCTGCCTGCGTGGCGGGACCCGTGGCGCGGCCGCCGCGGGCAGGGTGGTCTCGTACGCGGGCTCGATGCTCCTTCGTGGTGCAGGGACGGGGCGAGTGACCTGCGTGGTGGCGGGCGGGGTCTGCTGTGTGGAGGCACTGTTGTTGTACTGAGCGGGAAAAAACAGGATCAGTAAATTAGAAGATGCAACAAACTCATGCTAATATTAGATCAACCATTAAAGGCAAGGTTCACCCTGACATCAAGTTGGTTTTATTAAAAGTAAAAACAATGAGATAAACATATTAATGAAAGTTTAGCGAAAATCCACCAAAGAGTAACAGAGTTATGAGGTTTCAAAGTTTTAAATTTGTGACGTCACATGCGAGCAGCTTCCCATATGTCATGTGATATAAATTCCATGAAAGTGCCGTTTTCTCAGAAATTTGAAAATGATTTTACCTGTGCATTGAATATATTATCAGAAACATTATTTCATACATACTTCTATTAAAAATCACTATTCAGTGATCATGAACCATTAAAAAATGGCAATTTATGGAATTTATATTACATGACATATTGGGAGCTGCTCGCAGGTGACGTCACAAATTTAAAACTTTGAAACCTCATAACTTTGTTATTCTTTGGTGGATTTTCACCAAACTTTCGCTAATATGTTTCTCTCATTGTTCTGCTTTTATTAAAACCAACTTGATGTCAGGGTGAACCTTGCCTTTAATGACGTACATCATTTGGAAAAAAACACTTTGGGATTTCATTATCAAATCAAATTAAAGTGCACCTAGCACCACAGGTGTTCTCACATATGTCGCCTCCCTGGGGCACTTCCCTCCGTTGTAAACGACATGGTCACCAGTATAGGGCCATACACTCGACATCATCTAGGGCATGGACTTTGGAGAACTACTGTAAAAGTGAATATTTTTGTGATGGCAGACGTAAGACTTTTGTGAAATTCTGGTGTATTTTAAATTATGGACAGTGAAAGTAGGGCAAGCAACCCCACGAGGAACAATGCTACCTCAGTAGCTGGCCACATATGCCAACACTGTCCAAACACTCCAAACCAAACCCAAACACAAACAAGAAAAGCAAAAACCAAATGATTAGCTTTGCAAAATATTCATATTTTTACTATCATGCTAGCATCAGCAAGCACAAAATGCCTGAAAATTTCCACACCACGAATTTTGCGAAATATTCCATGTTTTACAGCATAATGGTATTACAAGGGTGACATCACATATTCTTACCTCCTTCAGACTCTTCCATTGCAGCTGTTTGGGTCTCTTCATGATGAAGTACAAATTATCCCCTACTACTACCAAAATATTTCTGTCCTGATCGTATCCATTAACCGTTGTGTAAAACAAGCCAAGCACTAATGAATGTACATACACACTTCACAATCCCACTCTACAAAAGGATCCACATTCTCAGCCAAAAAAGTGAATGTGTTTCCAACTTCAGTGCAACTTGTAAGTGCACTGTCTAGCACAGGTCAGTAAAATAGACTGCTAATTCAAAAGTTCTTTCTCGTCTACATGTACACTTTATCAAACATTTCAGGAATATATCCTACAACCATGCTTTGCTGTGATGTGCTACAAAGTGTGTGTCACCTGAGACGGTCAATAAGTGATAAAATGGTTTCCTGATATACCTACCCCTATAAATACTGATCCCCACCAGGAAGTAGGCATAGGGTGATATATGGCCAGACTATTAATAGACTGACCATGGAATATCTCAGATAATAAAAGAAGTGCTTGCAGGTGGATACTCTACGATCATGAAGTTCTTTAAAGGAAGGGAATCGTATTTGCAACCCTCATGCAGCAGCACAGAAAAAAAAATCTCTCATGCCCTAAGGTTATTGATAAAGGACATGTCTATGAAATCTGAGGATCAGTGATTACCTAGAATTTGACAAATGTGCAAAAAACCCTGGCCATTTAGATTATTATGCTTTATGCTACAATTTTTGTCTTAACCCTATTTTAACTGGACCAGTTTTTACTGGGGGGGGGGCAATTTGACCCCCCCCCTTCAGATCTCAGCCACCGATCGAGCGATCGCCGCGAAAATTTGGCATGCGGCATAGAGCCAGATGTAAACTACACGACTGTATAGTAAAATTTTCAAAAAAAAAATTTTCTATTTTTTAAGTAATTAATTATGTAAATAAGTGCATGAAATTATGTTTTCGCCTATAACTCACTTGCAATAGCTACAGTGTAGTAGAATACTAATTTTTGGTGAAAATATTCATTCTGATATTTCTCACAATTATCTACAAAAAAATTTGCCAAATCGGAATTAATTTCTTATGTATTTTATTGTTTTGTGAATTTCTTATGTATTTCTTTGTTTTTTTGACCTTTTGTTTTCTATTATTTTTCGATGAAATTTGTTGGGGACACTTTTGCATTCATAAACAGCATAAAATAAATTCATTTCAACCAGTAGAAGCAAAAATAATCATACATTTATGATTTTTGGCTGAAAACACAATTTGCATTGATCACGTTTTTGAGCAATTTTTGGGTTGACATGCATGTATAAAAACTCACGCAGCGTTGTAACGTTACGTCCGATTTTCGCGAAAATGGTCTCAAAAGATGCACAAGACTTGAAAGTAAAAAGTCAGCAAGCGATGCGATCAAAAAATTTTGCGCGGCGGCGTGGTCGCGAAATCCGTCGAGGGGGGGGGGGGTCAAATTGACCCCCTCCAGTTAATATAGGGTTAAGGAGACAATAATTCAAATCAAAGTCTATCGGTCACTGTAATTCTCCAAAAACCTAGTTCCTAGCTCCTATACTTAGCTAATTGTTCTTAGATAGTAGTTTCTCATATACCAGTGTACTTGATATTAAGCTTTTAGGCAGGCAAAAGGGATGCCCTGACTTTAAAGGGATCATAGTCACTGAGAGACTAAAATGTCACTCAAAATATTGGGCTCAAAAAAGTTGTTGACCCCTACCAGTGACCTTTGACCTTCTGGCGACCTTCAGCTCCCTATGAGACATCTACAACCAAAGTTTGGTCACAGAAATTGAAAAAAAAATGAGGGTATATTCATGGGCCAGAATAGAAACTTGCTAAAAAAAAGTTAACATTGGGCTCAAAAAGGTAACCTCTGCTGTTGACCTTTGACATTGTGGTGACCTTCACATACTTCTAAATTTGAAAGTCTGTAGGCCTATGATCAATCTTCCATCCAAGTTTGATTGACATTGGAGCATTTAGCACAGAGTTATTCAAGTTTTTGTAAGCGTAACAAATGGATGGACGGACAGTGGGCTAGACAAAAATTGCAATACCATTTAAAAAAACAAAAAAAACATTATCACACATTTACTCAAAATATTTTGGAAGTAAACACGTTACTTGTCAAGACAAAGAAGAAAAAACGTATTAATGTCCTACCTGTGAGAAAGGACTGTTTGGCTCTGGAGGACTATAGGGAGGGGGCTGGTCAGGGAAGCTGGTAGTACCCGGTGATGAAAACATCTGTAATACAAAGAAAATGTACTAAATGGCAAGATTAAATAGAAGTACATGTAGTCCTCAATTTAGGACAATGCTCTCAAAATTAAGTGTTAGCATTAAAAGTTCCTGCTGTGAAAATATCATAGTCATACATTTCCTGAATGTTGTACAATTATCATTAGAAAATGTTACGAGATCAATTTCTATCAGGGCCCGAGATTAAAGGTTAGTGACATGATTGGGAACACTTGAAAATGCCTCAAGAACCAAATGAGTTGAAATATATCAACTATACACTGGCAGGAGTGGATCTCCCACCTGGAAGGATTTGTCTGTAATTTGTTTACTTAAGGAGAATCAAGCATAAGTATCTTAATTTTATCCGGGGACGATAAAAATAAGCCCCATAGAGAGCCACACAGCAGGTTTCCGTGCTACGAGTGATATTGACATTGTTTATTTTAGAATGAGTCAAAGTTTGACTACAAGATTTTCACAGGAGAATCCTTGCATAGTTTTCTTGATTCTAGAGTAGTTTCAGCCCAAGTTGAGGACTTCCCCAAATCATGTCATTTACCTTTAATTCAATACTTGTAAATTTACCCATGGATTGAAGGCAGTTTGATTTTGCTTTAACATGCATTTCCCATAGATCTTGCGACAAGATATTTCAGGTCTAGTCTTCAATGGGTTAATGCTTGTTTCTCCGCAAGTAAAGAATTTCAAGACAAATCCTTCCAGCCTGGATTTACCCTCAAGTCATTGTACATATTGGTATATTTCAACTAAATTGGTTCTTGAGGCATTTACCATTACCTTTTTTCAAATATCCTTCCAAAGTCCCAAATATGACTTAGATTTTGTTTTACACTGTCCATACAAGAAATGTACATGTATTGGCATACATTTTTATTTATCAATCGAAAATGGGAAAAAGAAAGGCAATCAATCATTCACTTAAACAATATCCAGCCCTGATCCATCAAAATTACATTCCACAAGTATGTGGCATTGTCTAATATGTACATGTATGTAGCTTTTGACTCACAAATTCATCCTCACCACTTAGGTTGGTTTTAGTGTTCAGTGTTGATGTTGATACAACACTGTAATTGAAATTAGTGTTGCACGACTCCAGGATGTGGGGGAGTCGATTAGTCGCCGATCAAAAGTCGCGAATCCGACTATTTGCCGACTCTTGGCGTTCAATTCTGTCAGTGTGATCAGTGGGTAAAAAGAAGCACACTACAGCCTACACAATGACTGTTCAGTATAGTAAGTTCATGTTGAAAATTATTTTTGAACTTATGTTCAACTGTGATTATGATCATTCAAATATTCACTTTCTGTTATAGTCCACACATTGTCATCGATATTTGGACTGGTTTATATGGCATACATAATTCGATCACATGAGTCGATTCTTGCATTGATAAAGTCGGAGTCGCGACTCCTAAACGATAGTCACGACTCCGACTTTTGGCGACTTAGTCGTCCAACACTAATTGAAATCATCCATTCTACTTACATCTGGGGGTAGCTGTGATGGGGGTAGTGGGTGCCCCCCTGGGGGCCCCCTGTCATCAGGCCAGGAGGCATGGGGCCGGGGGGCATCGGACGACTCGTATCCGAGGTGTCCGAACTGAGAGTCAGCAGCTGATCAATGGTCTCGTCGACTGCACCATTATTAGCTCTTAGCACCGTCTCAATCACCTCACGGTCCATCGTGGGAAACATTGTCTGAGAAGATCAACAAAATAACAAGATAATCAATTTTTCTGATATTTATTTTGTTTGTTTGTTTGTCTGTGGTCAAACAATCTATTGCTGATAATTGTTCACAAGAGATATCCCGATTACCAATGTGTAACATTTTTTACTTCAAAACATGTCACTGCCCTTTAAAGGTAAATTACATGATTGGGGGTAGTCCTGAACTTGGGCTGAAACGACTCTAGAATCAAGTAAACTATGCCAGGATTATACTGTGAAAATCATGTAGTCAAACGTTGACTCATTCTAGAATAACTAATGTATATTGACCTCGTGGGCAGGCAAAACCTGCTGTGTGGCTCTCTATTGGGTCTATTTTATCGTACCCGATAAAAATAAATACTAGTATGTTCATGCTTGATTCTCCTTAAGTAAACAAATTACAGACAAATCCTTCCAGCTGGGAGATCACTCCAGCTGTGTAATAGTTGGTATACATTTCAACTCATTTGGTTCTTGAGGCATTTTCAAGTGTTCCAATCATGTCACTAACCTTTAATGTACTAATTACTTAATATTTCATTGCCATAAATTGAAGGTGTACTTAATTACCATTTACCAGCATTGATATTTTGACAGATTAATTCATGAATTTTACATTATGAAGAGCATTTGACTATGTAAAATTGGCAAAAACATGCATCAGCATTTAGATGTTTACATGTAATTTAATTTTCAATTCCATTTTCAAAATGAAATAAATACTTGTAAAAATGTGTGTAATACACCGGGGGGGGGGGGGGGGTGGGGGGGAGAGAAACTATGAAACATTTCCTGCTTAAGACAAATGACTGACATTACAGCTAAAAAATAATCCCTTGCACTGAAAAATAATGTTATAAGAAGCATCACATTTTCATATGAGGCAATCTCTATAAGAGCACTTGGGGTGCAGTGAAATAAAATTGCTTCTTACCTGGAAATCACTCATGGCTTTGGTAAAATCTAACTGTCTTTGTTGCGGTCTCGCCTGGGTCCCCGGAGGAGGGGGCCGGCCCCCCTGGGGCACCATGGGTCTGACTGGGACGCCCCCTGCTGGCACCATCACCGGCATCTGCCCTGGTGGTGGGACTCCTCCTTGGATAACAATGGGTTGGCCTGGGTATACCGGGTACATCCCGGGTTGCATTGGGGGTTGGGCAGGATACATGGCACCTGCCATTGGGTACCCCCCTGGGTGTACCGGCTGTCCACCGATGGGCATGCCGGGGGTGGAGGTTACGGGTGGGGGTCCGTACCGGACTGTGCTCGGTGTCGTCACTACGGCGTTCTTCTTCTTCTTGCTCTTTTTATCCTTCTTACTACTGGACTGAGACTGCGTGTCTGGTGCCGACGCCATGACAGTCGGCTAATGGTTCCTGTGTTCCGACTCCTGTGGTATTGCGCAACGCAAACAACACACTTGCTGAATTCCCCCTTATTGCTCTTAACACCACGCACTATGATATTCCACGGTATGCAGGAAGAGTTAGGATATCACTAATGTTGACTGAAGGAATTATCTCAAGTTCTGCTGCTTGAATATACATGTATGCATGTCTCCTCCTGAAGACATTGAAAAGTGCTCCCAACCCTAAAATTTGTCTCTTGAAACATTGCTTGTGGACGAGCTTTTGCGCAATCTACATGTACGTTCTGTGAGTCCATCAATATACATTTGTCATGTGGTAAATTACTTCATTTCACTGCGGAGATGTACGATCCCATTAAGCCGAATTGTTCTGGCAGTCTCAATATATTTCAGCTCTCTTATCTTGAAAGGTGACAAAACCGATACCTCCGTTAGATGCGACTCGTATCAGTCTTCGCTGCCTGGTGTGTCTTCATGTGACATAATGAATTACTCCTGTAATTGAAAATACAGCAAATGTGCATCGTTAGTGTTGTAAACGGATCGGCCATCAACAATCGTGTCACATAAATTTATCTGCAATTTGTAATATGCAGATGATACATAGCTTTACTGCAGTCTGGAGTAGTTTACCATATGAGACAGAGCGTCAAAAACACATCGTATTAAGAGCTATAAATAGAATTCAATACAAAACTGTATTTCTTCTCTAATTCATTTTTTTGTCTTGGGAGATATGTATTGTTCAAAAACCAGATAAGGCAATATAATATTACTTCTTAGGATTTGCCAGTCATAAGACATACATGTACCTGTCAATTAATATCAGAAGAAACCCCCGAAAAATACATACTGTACATGTAATGTAAACAACAATTCCAATAACAGAAAAGTAACTACAATTATAGCAAAAATTATGTGAGACTATCAATTCTCCCTATGAACCTTTCACAGAAATGATAAATTGTTTTTTCAGCAAATTAACAGGACAAGTGGGAAACAACAGCTAAAAATATTACTTACTCCCATCCAGAATGCATTTGCTTGTAAAACAAAAAAATATATATATATATAAGGTACATTGCCATGTTACTAGTTATTGCTCATTGATAACATACATGTATAAGCATACTGTACAAGACTAAGATATTTTTACCACTTTACCAGTTAAATCCTGATGTAGAATGAAGACAGCTGTCTTCGACAAGAGAGTGTGTCTCGTAAACACAACCTCTATTCCTTAAACATGAACACACGGCTGTGCACTTGTTCGTGTTAAGCAGTAGCACACAGGTTTCGTATATAGAGTGAGAAAACTATGCATGTTACACACTTCAATGCAAACAAATGCAGCCGTTATCAGATGGATCTCTTAGTCCCATCCCTATTAATCCATGTAATCTTCTTAAATTAGCTATGATCTGTACATCTACAGTACATGTACACATTGTACTGTGCAGGGCTACTGGAATATGGACAATCAATAACTACTAATATTCAACTTTATCACTGCTTTTCTTCTTTTAGTTATCCTGACACACATATTCAGATCCTATATCTTGACAGAACAAATATCATAACGGACAAAGTTCATTCTGGGTTAACTACTGCACAGTATACTGTCAAAAGCCGGATTCTTTACAATGGGCGAGACAGCCCCATTTGCAAGGTCACTCTGTTAGTGTTACATGTAGTAAAATAATGATCATTGACTACTGTACATTTCATGCCTTACTGCATATCGTAAGGTCGACGCGAAGTCACGCACTCTGTATGTCACACAAGTCGCAAAATCAAAACTGAGAAAATAATTGAAGCTGATTGCTTTACCTGATCATGATGAAAAGCAATCATCTATACCCTGGCTTGTGACTCATGACTGCTCTACAAGTACCTGAGTACATGGCTGTGAGTCCCACAGTCCTACTACCCCCACCCCTTCCAAAATTTATGAAAGTATTTTTGTTTTTCACAATAATTACTAAGAGTTTCTGGAATCTATTCAAAAGTGACATTGAAAGTACATGTACCTGATTATTTCAGTACACAATTTGTATTTTTCATTCCCATATTTTTGGGGGGTCAGATTGTTGTAATTTACTTAGAATAGTTTAATTTGATTTGTTTTTCAGTTATTGTGTATTTTTTACGGGGATTTGTGTTTGTGTGTGCGTTTGTAAATGCTGCCAAACAGGGATGAAAGAATCAATGACACTCCACATTCAGACCGGGGACCATTCGGAAAATGGGAACAGTCTGCGTTTTTAAACCTAGTGTAAACGATTGCAAATTTGAAAAGCAATTGTACGAGGGCATGAATGGGCATCATCATTTTTTTTCATTTACTGTGCGCGAAAATCGTCCCCGATAAATAATACATGTTAAAAATCACACACAAAATTAAACACACATGGGCGTCCCCAGTTGGAATGAAGTGCGTCTGCAATTGGCTATTGAATAGTACACACCTTCATTTGCATACTGTAATCAATTAAAAATGTCCCCGATTGACGGCGAAAACATGTGTGTGTGCACGTGTGTGTGTGGGTGGGGGGGGGGGCTTGTCATATTCTTCCATCTCTTAACTGTAATGTATGTGCACATTATGTAAATTTCATGAGTAATTGAAAAAAAATCTTAAAAGAATCCAACAATAGGCCAAAACAGAAACAGGATGTGCAGTCTAGATGGCATACAATAGCACTCCACATGACATACATGTACATGTCGTTGTTTGCCAAGTAGAATACAATAACACAGTATATCAAGTTCATAATTGGGGGTAAAGTCATACAATATTAATGTGGTTTTGCAAAATTCGAGTCCAGACTCGAGTTCAATTTCTAGTGGACTCGGACTTGGACTCGGTATTGAGTCCTAATGTATTAATGGTAAGCTTAAGATTTTATTCACCTGTGGGCTTGGATTCAGAACTTGTGGACTCGACTTCGTATTAAGTATTTATAATCACATAAATCACAGTCTCTGATAGTGCTGTATTGTTTCATTTATTTCTAAAACTGGTTAACCTCACATGAAACCAGGTGGGTTTTAATAGGATTTTGAAAATAGCTTGTTGTCTGGGAATGAAAGTTAGTTGCCAACATATTAATGTTCATGGTAAAATACCGTACAACACATGAATTTTCTATTGTTGTTGTTGTCGCTGCTGATGCTGGCATTCCTGTAGAAATAGTGTACATGACTTTTATGTCTGTTCATTGCAGGGGAAAAAATACACGGGGGCGCGGGGCGATTTCGCCACCAAAATTTGTAAAAGAGCCCCTGTAAATTACCAAAGGCTTCAATACAAAAGTATATCTGGAAAGCACCAAAACAGGAAAAGCAGCCCCCGAAAAGAAAATTTTAATTTTTTCCCTGGTTCATTGGTAGTTTGTCAGAACTTTACCCATCACAGTTCATCCAAATACATAATGGAAATGGTACATGATATTTGATCCCCCCCCCCAAAAAAAATATATCCCCAAATATTTGTTATTTGATAACAGCCTACACTGTAGTTCGCTAATATAGCCTGATGAGTTTCTAAACATGCTGATATCCAAACATAATAACTTGTTCTGAAAAAATTGTACATTTACATGATTTGCTGGGATTCTAAAACCACACAAAAAGGTCTTATCCTAGTCACTCACACGAAACACATCAAACAAAAGGACAACAAAACTTGTCAATAGACCCTTACATATTGTACAGTATGTACGTACATGTACAGACACAAACAAAGGCCATACAAAATAGAGAACTGAAAGTATGTAAAGTTTGGAAACTAAAAGTTTGACTTTGTACTGTGCATGTTTTATCATGCAAAATAAGTATTGAATTCACCCTGGTGGCAGTATTAATGTGGTAAAACTTAAAGCCCAAGTTTAGTTTTGGGGATTTTTTGTATTGAAAGCTTTATGCCCAAAGTCAATAACCCTGCAATAATAGAATTCTGAAAACCAGGGGCAAAACGTCTTTAGTTTTTTTATATAATTTATTGAAAAGTGGGGGGGGGGACACCCCGACATTTTTGACATATTTTTACAATAGTTTTTTTTCTTTTTGTTTTTTTTTTTTTTATTTTTTTTTTTTTTTTTTTTTTTCTTAGGTTGCCATCCAAAGGGTTGAAGTAAGGCGTTCAAGTTATATGATATACCTCATCTTGAAAGACAGAGTCAGCTATTTCAGATGAGATACTCGGATAACATAACGCCTTGTAAACCTTGGATCGTATAATGTAAAAATATAGCGTCAATAAATCATACCGGTAACTTAGCCATCAAATCTATTATTGTCAGGGTATGACTTTTAGGCATAAGCTTTCAAATAACAAAAAGCCCAAAACTAAACTTGCGGCCTTTAAGATTTTTATCTTTCTTTCAACAGCAACAAACTGGTATCACTGTCAAGTGTAATCTTCACAAAACATTCAGTTCTGTATCTCGCCTACCCATAAAACTTTGATGAAGTATACTGGAGCTAGTAATAGTATGTAATTATGTGTACATGCATGTACATGTACATGTACTACTACCCAATAGTCGCAGACAGCGAATCGAAGTGCATCCAGTTTCATAATACAGGACACCCTCGCTGGTTATCCACAGCACATAGCAGAAATCTGCGCAATATTGATATCAATGATTGAACTAGCGTGCACGGCTCAAGCACTTGTCAACCAGGTGTCATGCCAAGATTGAAACCAAGATTTACCTGCATTTAAGATATATCAGTAAGTCAACTTTGCAGGGAAAAAGACAATTCAAAGAATGCTTTTACTGTAACAGCAAAAGACTTATAGCCTACATGCATACAAATTCTATTCCATAAAACTGATGTCTGTGTATCAAACAATAAACTGTGCTAACATCCGCCAGCATATAAACGATTGTAAAAATGATAGCGTTACACTTGCATGTGTTACTTTCAATTACATATGTCATGGTACCCATACATGTATAATGACTTGCAAGATACTGTACATAACATCAAATCTTTGACCCTGTCCAATATGTCGGAGAGTCTGCTATAACAAAGAAGTCAATCTCAAGTTTCTAAGAATTTGAAGGTCACTACTGTACACAAGTGAACTTACCAATTGATGTGCTGTATTGTGATTGAGAATCTGAAGTGAAACCCAAAGTACATGTATCCTAAGTTTCTCCACGTTTTGACTCTCAGGTCGCAACAGAAATTCTACATTGTTGGCATCAAAATTATGTACAAAAAGCACCAATGAGCATTGTATCAGCTCTACACTGTGTATATATTCAGCATGGCCACACTAAGGTACAGTATTACGAACCCTGCAATGATCTGTACTTTGAACACTGTACATGGAGTGTGTATACCGAGGTTAACTCAACTGGTTTCTGCTGCTATATTCCACACCATTCGAATGATGACACTCAGGGTTAGGCCCATTCAAACCCAACCAGGCATGGTACTGTACACACATGTATGCAGAAGGCAAGGGTACATAACTGTACAATTGAAAAGAGAAAATACACTTATCCAGCTACACTACATGTAGCATTGATGGATGAATTTTAATCCAATGTTGTAATGTTCACAACAAATTTCCCACAGGTTTCTCTTTTATTGTGGCCAACTACATGTAGGTCAATAAACTAGTAAATCACCTTTTTACATTGGGTACTTGCCAGCATTAGAAAAAGTGACAAAGAAATGGAAAAAGTTAATACTTTTCCTAGAAAGTCAGAGGTTAAGAGGTGTCATACGGTGATACAGAGCCAGGTACTAAA
>JZLH01S0007559.1:837-11970 GCA_001188425.1 Eucidaris tribuloides
TTGGATAATTATTATTCTTAACAGCATTCACTGCTTGAGCCATAAGCCAGCTGTAAGATGTTCTCTAGTAAGTTCTGAATTTTTTTTTCATTCCAATTTCAAACTGAAATTTCGTCCTTTAACTCGATATGGTTGAAGAGGCTGATTTGAGTTTATCAGTTTTGGAATGCTTTGAGAGTTTGAGCTGAAACAGAAAATGTAACCTCTTTTGAATTTTGTACTTTCAAAGGAACCGTAAAAATGTTTGTGGTCGCATGCAGGAGTAGTTTGATCGCTAGATTCGTACACGTATGGAAATGGCTTCATCAAGTAGACACGTCGTTGGTGAGGAATGTGGGAAATCATATTGATTGTACATTCATAAGTTTGTAAGTTATTGGAATTTTGAATTCGTTGTGTGTGTATGTCGTACATGGCGGCATGATGTAGACGATCTTCAAGCTATCATAGCCAGTGAAGTAAACTTTTCTAATAGTAAAGTTCTGAAATAGGCAGATACACGTAGGCCATGACACTGCACTGACATGTCCGAGAGTGTCAGGCCGAGGATCCTCGCCAAACATGCCAAACCCGGCGGGACCAGCTCTCGCGGCCTAACGAGTAACGCATGGTCAAGTGCCCTAAATCTGCGCGGGTCCTAAATCTGCAAAACCACAAATTCAAATAATCATAATTGGGACAACTACAAGCGTATAGTAAATTAAATAATTATTCAGGATTTGTCGGTGTTATCGAAAAGTATACGCGCAGCTTCCCGAAATTCGAAATTTGTTGATGCGCTCACGCAATTCACCGCTCCGCGCAAGTTACATCTATAGGCATAGCCAATGCACATGTGCGCAGATTTAGGAACCCCTTTTTACGCGACCGAGTCAAGTGACACATTGACAAACTCGTCTCCAAAGTGAGATTTTTCATACAATTTTCATGTAGTGACATAGACCGAAGGCTTCGACCCTGTATGGCGTCCGTGGTCGTTTTCAGTACTTTTCAGACGATCTTGACAGGTATTACAGTGTATTATCGGTGATACCTGCCTACAAGGCCGAAGTTCACGATACCTGTTGCATCACTGGCGTTTCTAGTAGACTCCACGGAATCGGTGGCAGTCCCGAAAGACGGAAAATATCCGTTTTACACCATACCTGACACTTTACGAGAGTGAAAAATCACTCCTAACTTACCCACCTCGGGTCATGCAATCCGGATTCCAATCCTTATTTCGTCCGTAAATGGTGAAACGCGAAAAATAATCTTCAAGAAGTGTTCCCTTTAGTCTCGTACGCGTGATTTTTTTCGCTGATGCCGCAAGCCCAAAGGCTAATACGTAGCTATTAGTACGTAGCTTTGGCGATCAGCGAAAAATCGCGTACGGACGTGAAGGATACACTTTCTTGTGAAGATTTTTTCGGCGTTTTCAACGCATTTTTACGACGAAATAAGGATGGAATCCGGATTGGCATATCCGAGGTGGGTAGTAGGAGTGTTTTTTCACTCTCGTACGTGTCAGGTATGGTGTAAATACGGATATTTTCCGCTATTCGGGACTCCACGCGATTCGTGAGTCGGTGAGCTAGAAACGCTCAGTGTGCAACAAGGTATCTGTGAACTCGGCCTCTGTAGGCAGGCGTATCACCGTAGATACATGTAAAATACCTGTCAGATCGTCTGAAAAGTACTGAAAAACGACCACGGACGCCATACACGAGGTCGAAGCCTTTGGTCTAGTAGTGACAGTGTTATTCCACGCTGTAAGCTATAGCCGTGCAGAATCACTGTCGCGCTCGTAGAGTGCACAGCTCTGCACTGTCAACCACCGTTTAGATTTTGTAGCTGAAGTTATTACCATTTTCACTTTACGTCAATCGTTGTAAAGCGTAACTGTACCTAATTTATGTTTATGCTCCGATTTCCTCCTGTTGAGAATAAAAAATAATAGTGTAAAATTGATGAAAGAGTATATTTAAAAGAAAACCAAACTACCCCAATTCTCTGTTCAACAGATACAGACATATGCACACTCGAAAAGACAAAATGAAATACACACTCAGGAAACGTCTGACAACTAGAAGAACAACTCAGAACTGATTTATTTGCCCAACTAATAGTTTACAAGTCAACTAATCAATTTGCATAAAAATACATCAAAAGAACCTAGAGAAGCAGAAATATATAAGAGTGCAGGTTAATATAAAACTAACCATGAAATTAAAGAGTGTGGATGGGGTGACATCGTGGTAAGATTATGTTATAAATAATTAATGAGGCATGAACAAAAGAACATGTACATGTGTGCGGAGGGTGGGAAAGATAAGAACTGAGGGAAAACTAAGGCGTGGCAGTGAAGTAACTGAAAAGACTGTGGAATAAGAAGCGTGAGAACATAATGATGAAATGGAAATACGCTCTATTATTAAGTATGTAAATAAAAGGAGGAATATTCAATACATGAAGTTGTGAGTGCAGAATGATGAAGAAAAAGTAACTGTGAAAATAATTCTGAGAAATAAATAATACAATTTAGAAGACCTTACACAAACTTCCCTAAACAAAAAAATGGCTCATTTTTATATATTAAGAAAAGTAAATTTCCATATTTCTTGAAATGTCAAATACGATATACTTAAACATGTGATTCTGATATTTCACCTTAAAAAAAAATTTAAGATGTTTTATTTCCCATTGAGGGTAGAAAAAATAAAAATCGCCCGCACATTTAGATTTGTTTTTTGTATTAAACCAATAGGAATTGTGTGCTTGCTATCTTTTTGAATTTGTATATACATTGATGTGATTTTTTTTTTTTCTCTGAAAAGCCAATATTTGAAGCGCAACAGTTTTTTTTTTTTGACAGACGCGGAGATAGAGATACTATGATACTCGATAAATACCACATCGAAATACATTATCACATCAAAAAATTACATATATCTGCCAAGCTCTCTAAGATTATAATTGTACTGATATGACACAAAAGAAAACTCCTTTTCGAAAACGTATTTCTTTCTTCAAAAATTATCCAAAATCACAATACGAATTTCAAACTGTATATAACTTCGAAAACACTGCTAAATTTTGTTTTCGTATTCTAAATGGCAAAAGAACTCTTAACAATTGATAAAATCGTACTAAGATGACAAACATGCATTCGTATTTCACCAAAAATTACTTTAAAAGTGCTCTGTGAAATGAAAAATGCCACATATTTTTATAAGGTCTTCTTTTTTTTTTGTATTTTTTTTCTTACATATTTACCTACTTCACAACTATAACACAGATCAGTTTTACATTTTTTAGCGTTATTAAAAGTAAATTATATACAACAAAACACAAAATTTTCCGCAAGGATAACACAGGGGGCGACACAACTAGTTTGTTCTATTACAACAAACAGTAAACTTGAATGGGACTAGAACTTCATAAAAAATCAATTTTGCGGATTTGAATGCAATGGAAATTTGCGAATTCTATATGTAAATACATAACAACTCATTGTTTTTTTTGTCCGAAAAAGTAATAAAAACCATTTAAGATTGTTGCAATTTAAATTGACGCATACTTGCTCAAAAAAAGGCAAGCAAACGCAACTAGGGTAATTTGTCCTAAATATTGTGTTCGACTCTGTATTAAAATCGCAAATCAATCATGTCTAAATGATGTATAATGCCTGCCGGATCATAGATATTTATAATGTACAATAAGTGCAATTTATTTTTTGTTTAAAAAACGATATAACAGTGTAGGACAGTTTTCCCCCCTTTTTTTTTGTTCTTTAATCGAAATTAGATAAAATTTGTCTGTATCTTGATTTGGCAGGGATTATACTGACTTAATGGCATATCCAAAAATTATAGCATTTCAATATGCAGACAATGAACTTGCAGCATTGTAATAACTTGAGCCAGTAACTTTTTAGGTTAAATTGCAAAATGGCTATTATACTTTTTGCATGGAAAGAAAATTTGATACATCACATTCGTCACTTTTGTTCCTTTCCCACAAATGAATTACTCTTAAATTGTTGTTATGTACATATGACGAAAGCATAAATTTGAATTTGATTCTACTTTGAATCCTTACTACCACTTGGTAGATATGATTAAAAATTCAAGTGAAATTAAAATGTGACGGCTCAGTTAAAAAACACTGCAAGTTCTTTAACATCTATGGAACAAATCTGTATATTTCACGGGTTTTCTTATCAAACGGCCAGATCTGTGGCGTTCAGGAGTTGGGCCGAGGTTGAAGCGATCTTCTTGAACGTCCGACGTGGGTTGAACGACTTGGGCAGGTTGGGTAGCATCTTCGCCAGGGGGTTGACCAGGAGGATGAACCTCTCCACCAGGGGGTTGACCAGGGGGTTGAACGCTCCCACCAGGGGTTGACCAGGGGTTGACATGGCCCCTCAGTATAGAAGGCAGCAAAAGGGTGAATTATCTGTGTCCACTCCATTGATGTGTGAGGGAAACTCAGAAGTGGTGTGAAGGTAGGGTGGAGGTGTAACTACTCCGGATGATTTGAAGTAAGGATGGTGGTGTGCCAGATTTGGTTTGTTGTGTTATCTCTATTTTGCTTCTTGGTTTGGGTCGCCAATTCAGATCGAATGGTTTAATGCGGTTCGTTGTGAAAATCGTCTTCTCTTCCGTTCATTACCATCAAGCTTTGGAGTTTGACCGTAGCATCAGATTCGATGAAGACAAACTCTGTAGGGTCCTTTCCAGTTTTGTGCAGCAAGTTTTTTTCTACTCATTGCTGATTATTCCACCCAGAGCAAGGCTCCTGTTTGTAGCCGTATGTCTCTCTTGTTCTTGTTGTATGTTGACTGTTGGCGAGTCTAGCTTGATCATTGAGCGTGTTGTTCATGTTGAAATGCTAAGCTGTAAGCGAGAATCGTAAGTTCCTTGTCATAGCGGTGTGGAGAACACTCAGTGAACATCAGAATGAATGAGGGAGAGATGTGCAAGAGCTTACTCTCATGTAGGCTATGAACGTAGGGAAGTGAGCAGTAGAGGAATGCACTGTTGTATTGTATGCTAACTCGTACTTGTTTAGGTGCTTGATTCCGCCAGTCAAACCTCCCAGTATCCGAGATGTACGTTAGCTAATTGATTCTGTTAACTACACGGTTCAACTTTGTCCACAAGTTCCAGCACCTTGGAGGATGGTAGGGGGATGAGGCGAGTTTTCTTGATACCAAATTCACGGCAGAGTTGTTGGAAAGAGAGAATGATTCGAATTGACCGACGCTTGGTCTGTATAAGGGTATCAGGAGCACCGGCTGTCTGAATGTAATCCTCGGAATGGAACTTTGAACATCGTTGCTGCAGTCTGTCTTCATTGCATAACAGTTGATGTATTTGTGGAAATGATCGACAAATGAACAAGGGTACCGATAACCATTTGATGATGTAGGAAGTTCGGCGATGTCCGGCGCAAAAACCAATCTGGAGGGGATAGCATGTTGAAGACGCTCTGTAGTGGTGGGCCTTGTAAGAAGTACTTGGGTTTCGAAAAAGATTCACATGCATGGGCAGGTTTTCGCAGTGGTCGACGAGGTGGGTTCGCATGAACGGCCAGTACATGGTACTTTCAGCTCTGAAAGAGTTTTTTCAGCACTGAAGTGACTGACGTAGATGAGCTGTGAAAAGGTGAAGGAATCTCTGGCACCGATACTTTCAGGGATTCTGTTGAAGATACTGGTGTGTCACATCCTCTTGGTGGCGATACAGGAGTCATTTTGTATGGTAAACCGGTTCAGCTTGGCGCACAAGAATCGTCGTCTCTTAGAGGTTGACGTCGAATTTCGATTGGGAAGGTTTAACTACCTGTATGTGATAATCTGTTAATCGGCAGATATATCGGTTGTCGTAGGTGTGTGATGGATGGCGAATCCGAGAATAATAAGTCTACAGAGTAGATTGAAGGAAGCTCAGTAGATGGATATAGTGTACCATCTCTTGAGGGTGTTTGTGTTCCGTTGAGGGTGAATGACCTTCAGGACATTCAGAGTACACAACGGGTTCGGCGTTGAGAAGGAGGATGTTGATTGCTGTCTCTGTTGATGGATGTCCGTGACATTGCACGGCATTCGTGTGTGATCGACCTCTTCGATGGATCCATTGAGAAAGAGGGTGGAGTACGTCGAGATTGTCTCTCTTTGGTCATAATAGCGGCCTGTTGTAGGTGTTATTGGAATGACCACGGTGTATTGCGCGGTCATCATAGTACCTAGATCCACGGGGCTAGTGTGACTCTCGCGTTGGTAATAAAGTGGTTTACCGTTCTGGGCTGGTTGTCCTAGTCACGTTGAGAATAAGTATGCTGCGATCTGGACTTCTTGTTGAGGTTGTTCGTAATCGGCCTCGAATTGAGGGCTGGGTGAACGGCCGTCGAGAGATGGAGGTTGAGGAGACGACGGCGAGGTGATAGGAGGATGAGAATGTAATCGCTGAGTGTTTTCCAGTTTCTTTTCTAACTGGTCCATACGATGAAGAGTGTTCGAGGAGGGTGCTTGTCTTACCTGCGTTGTTGAAACAGAACGTCAGGCTTAGCAGGTAGAACTGACCTCAACACATGAGCTCGTTCGACCCAAAGCTTTCAACAGCCTCATCAAATGTTTTAGCAGCAAAGTTAGTGAATCTAATTGAAGAAAGTTGCCAATCCAGCAAAATCGTCCTATACTTCTCGCCTCCTGTGGCAGTTTGACCATAAGATGGAAATGCTGCTTCTACCTAGGGAAGTAATACAAGCTTGCATATACGTCAATTGGTTCACTGCAGCCCGTGGTCTGGGCATTAATCATGACGAAAAGTGACAGGTATTCGAACGACCAAAAACAGATTAAGTTTCTTTTTGGCTTTCACAAATCTTTCTGTCAGAGCATGGCGGCATGCTCTCCATACCGTAACGGCAGCAACCCGCGGCCATGGAAGAAGGATAGGTGTGAAGTTTACCAAGTAGTAGGCATCAGTGTCTACTGATCAGCAACTTCTAACCGCTTGACCCACGAGAAAAATTTTAGCCGTCTCAACACAGTCAAAACCTCTGGCAATGTCAGACGAAACATGGTAGGCTATAACTTATCCTAGATCAACAACCCGAAAATGGAGTTAATTGTGCGCGAAGATGACTGTTGTATCATAAAATGATGAAGGGTGAATAAACTTCTAAGCACACGTCGAGAGGACTGAGAGCTGGATCAGAAAAATAGAGGAAGGGCGGTAATGTTAGCCAAACACTGATCAGGATTTCTGACAGGCTGAGAAAAACTGTCAAAGAAAACTGAATCGAAACTACACAGGCACAGTCGTCGAATGTACGTGAAGCTTAAAATGTACAGTAATATCACCGTACACAAATGAAGGAGAGCTGCGAATAAGGAAAAAAAACTGTCAATATCGGGAAGGACACTAACTCACAGGTGGAAGCGACAAGTACTCATTGAAGAGAGAAAATGTGACAACAGCTAACTCACAATTTCGATGGGGCGGCGATAGAATTCGCGATGTGTCTCCATCACAGTGAAGAAGGGTAGTTTAGTTAAGCTATCAAGCTAATTCACCAATTTGAAGAAGGGTGATAAAAAACTTGGCAACTGTCGAACAAAATGACGGGAGTTTAATTAGCTATAAAGCTAACTCACCAACTTGTGAAGGAGGCCGATAACTTGGTGGCATCTGGCTGCGGATTCACAAACACAGAAGCAGATAAGGAGGAAACCAGGAACTAAATATAACTGAAAGAATGACGTTGAAGAGTGCCAAACACCCGTGCACCAGTGTAAAATTGAGAAAGAGTAATATTTAAAGAAAACAAACTACCCAATCTCTCAAGCAGAATCCAGCATGTTGCACACGACCGGAAAAGACAAAAATGAAATCACACAACTCAGGAAACGCTGGACAACTTTAGAAGACCAACCAGAACTGATGTATTTTCCAAACTAATTTTTTTTATTTTTTTTTTTTGTTTTTTGTTTACAGTCACTCAAATCAATTTGCATAAAATCAATCCAAAAGAACCTAATAGAGGAACAGAAATCATCTAGAGTGCAGGGGTAAATATAAAACTAACCAATGAGAATTAAAGAGTGTGATGGGGTGACATGTTGGTAAGGATATGTTATAAATATTAATGAGGATGGAACCAAAGAACATGTACATGTGGTCTGGAGGGTGAGATAAAACTGAGGGAAAAAAAAAAAACTAAGGCGTGCAGTGAGTAACTGAAAAACTGTGGCAATAAAGAAGGTGAACATAATATGAAATGGAAAGTGACCTCACGGTCATAGATGAGTTATGTAAATAAAAGGATGAATATTCAAACATGAAGGTTGTGTGCAGAATGATGAGAAGAAAGATGTGAAAATAATTCTGAGCAAATAATATTAATGCAATTAGACGCCTTACAATACGAAATACAAAAATTAGTGGAAATCTTGTTCAGTGCCCGGCTGGTTGTACTGATTAAAATGATTTTTCAGCTGACAACGCTCTAAGCACTGGCGGGTAAAGGCCGAAAGAGTTAGACTTGTTTAACGACATTTTTAACATAGATGGCGGCAATTCAAATCTCTGCGTGGCCGACAGGCACTGACCTCCACTATAGGCCCTTGTGTGGAGGCAGGATATTGCAGGGCGCGACGCTGAAATGATCTAATATTCAACTTCCGAACAATAACAGAACAGACAAAGAAATTTCATAAGAGAAGGCTGATCCGAATTTTTGGCATTCAATTTGCAGGGCTACAGGTAAAAATTACAACGAACTTTTATGTTAGAATAATTGACTAGGTTATTTCATGATTGTATTGCTGTATTAAGACGCAAAAAATGCTTTCATAGGCATCAAAAGATAATACATTCAAAATTTCACATGTACGATGGCGAGACGATGAGGCCAGCATGCAAGATCGTGCGGGACGTCCCGGCTACAGCCGCGAGCTATGGGGCTATACAGCATCTTTTGCACTGTATACCCCATAGTTCTACGGGTGGTTATTCCTCAGTCTCACTCTCAGTCAGATATACGTCATTATATGAGAAACATCATTTGGTAACTTTTTATTGATTTGCATGTGTGAAATGTAGCGTGTGCAGATTTAGGACCACAGTACATACTGTAGGTCTATGTAGTGTAACGCCAAAAACCGTGACTGACACTTATGATCCTTGGCAATTAGAGTAAAGTACGTATATCTAGATCTATCCATGATTCGACCACCACTTTTGCATTAATATCTTTCTTTCTATTCACATTGATATAGTAATACACGGAGAATGAATACTGCATGTTACCGTCGGACATGAATGTCACTAATATTTAGCTCAGTATGATGTTAAGAATATTAGCGACATTCATGTCCGACGGTTAAAAACAAATTCTGAACAATTATTTTTCGGGTAATACGGAGGTAAATATTAGCGCTATTAATGTCTGCGGGTCAAAAACAAACGCCCAACAATTATTTTGGGCGTAATAACAGAGCTAAATATTTTCGAAACTAATATCCGAAGGTCAAAAACAAACTCCCAATAATTATTTTTGGCGTAATACGGAGATAAATATTACCGCAATTGATATCCGCGGCTCAAAAACAAACTGCCGACTTTTATTTCTGGCGTAATACAGAACTAAATATTAGCGCAATTTCCGTGGGTCAAAAATAAACTCCTTATAATTATTTTTTGCGTAATACGGAGCTAAATATTACTGCAATTAATATCCGCGGGTCAAAAACAAACTGTCGACTTTTATTTCTGGCATGTGATTTTCAGGACATTAATCCTACAGGTGTATGTGTACATTCAAAGAGCACAACAGAAGAAACTTTCATTTTTTACTAGTTACCAAAACTGTACACTGGGTTGAAACACCTGGTGATAAATTTTCTGAAGTGTTCAAATCATGGTCTGTGTATATTTCTCAAATGTGTGTGTATCAGTTGTCAAGTACTGAAATACATGTAAGAGCAGGTATTACCACTACAAGGTCCCATCCAGCATATATCTCGTAGAGATACATGTAAATCATACATTTATATTTTGAAAGTTATTATTTATTAGCATTAAAAGCATTAATTTACCTTGTTTCCAGGTTTTTATATCAGTTGTAATATAATATGTACATGTGTTGTAAATAAAGCCTGTGACATGCACACATCCATATTTCTAATTTCTTGGCTCCATGTAGACGGAGTGCAGCCATTATGAATCTTACAGATCAGGGGCAAATCATTACTCAAGTATGCAGGCCGCCAACATAGGTGTACACAGGATTTTTCAAAGGGAGGGGGGGATGTTCATCCACATCCAAATCATATCATAGCCAGACAGTGAGTGAAAAGCCAAAAAAGTTGGGGGAGGGGGAGTCTGACAGGAGACATTTTACACGGTCAAACTTTGAAGTGAAAACCAAAAAGGGGGAGGGAGTTGGGGGGGGGGGGTATTGTTACAGTAGGTGATATTAAATACCCCGCTTTTGTAAAGTTTGTAAAGGAGATTGTTAAGCACCCAAAACCAAAACATACCCCTCATGTATGCCTGCCAGACTTGCTCATATGATAGCCTACACATAATTCAGGATCATGATTAGAATTTTTAACATGGGTGTCAATTTGAGGCATCTCAAAATGATAATGAATCAATGTATGCATGTATACATACAGATGTAGTTTAAATGGCAATTTCATTCCTTTACACACAAAAGGATAAATGTGACCTATCACCACATTTCGATCAATAAGTCGCAATGGGAGTTTTTGCGTAAATCTGTAAATTAGTTGATTTGGGTCGGAGGGGTCGATTTTGGGATTTTGGGATTTTCTGAAAGTACATACATTAATCTATCATTAGTCCAAATTTGAGGGTCATAGGTGATTCCAAAGTTTGTTTTTTCTTGAAAATTAAAATAGTGGAGAAGACTTTGTAACAAGTAATACCCCCAAGGAATGGGCCTCATCTAACAGACACACCCAAAAAGATAATTGATTGTAACTTGAAATGTATAAAACTCCAGACAATGAAACTTGGCTGAATAAAAGGATTAGGTGTGTGGATTAATTGTGCTAAATTTGAGCCTAATCCGATAACACCTTCATGTCGGTTCCTATGGAGTTTTAATTCCACCTTTCAT